>LR812521.1:70475576-70538798 GCA_903798195.1 Danio kyathit | reverse complement strand
GGTTAAGGCATTTTAGAATGACCAAAACAACAATTCAGATGTTTTACAATGTGCTCAGCCTGCTGGTTTATCCATTCACACACATTTTCATCATCACATGATCTCTCATAACAAAATCACATGATCTTCGTAATGCGCACAGAGGAATTTGTACGGGGTAACGGTATCGTAGTTTATGCGCATCTTTTCTTATCAAATAAACTGTTTATCCTACTCAGTTATGCGCATACATGTGTATGTATGCGCATTTTATTTTTATTTATGCGCATCTTAGTGTTTCCATCAACCGATTTTTTATGCGCATATCCAAAATGAGCATAAAATAGGTGAATGCAAATGTAGCTACTGTTGAAGGACGGTACACTGAAGAGCAGCTTTGAAATTTAAATGAGTCAAGAATGTTGTCTGTGGAAGATGAGGAAGCTCTCTGATTTCATCTAAAGCAGGGGTGCCTAAACTCGGTCCTGGAGGGCTGGTGTCCTGCATATTTTAGTTCCAACCACAATTAAACACACCTGAAGAGCTAATCAGGTTCTTTCTAGGTATACTTGAAACTTCCAGCCAGGTGTGTCGAAGGAAGTTGAAGCTAACCTATGCAGGACACCGGCCCTCCAGGACTGAGTTTGGGCAACCCTGATCTAAAGTATCTTAAGTCTCAAGTGGATTGGATTTGAATGACATAAAAGTGAGTAAAAGATTTTTAATTTTTGGGTGAAGTACCCCTTTAAAAATGTTCAAAACAGTGGTTATTAGGGCTGCACAGTATATTTTTCAGCATCGACATCGCAATGTGATCATTGGAAACAGTCACATAGCAGGATTTGCAATGTTGAGTATGTGTTATGATTTTGAGGCCTGTGACGATTTAATAGCTTTCAGGCATAAGAAATTGTACTGTTAGTAACTTTAATAACGATTCATTTTATTGAATTATTTTTATTTTTATTATTTAATCACTGTACCTAATGGCTCGTTTCCACTGACTGGTACAGTACGGTACGGTACGGGTCGGTACGGGTCACCTTATCTGGCTTGCGTTTCCACTACAAAGGGTACCCTTTTGGTGGGCGTGGTGTTCGGCAAAGAGTTTCAGTCGACGTCATTCTCGCTCGAATAAATGTCTACAGTAAAGCCGTATAGGTCGTTGACAAAATCATATGAGAAGCTCTTTTCACAAAACAGATGCTTTAAACATATAAATACTTGTGTATAAATGTTTATTACTAACTTTTCTATGAACCTAATTTGACTATAACTGCAGATCAATGACTGTAACGTCTGCAATTAAATAAAATAAATAAATAAATGCAACATATATGCACACATACAGACCCTTATAGTCTCCGATATGTTACTAATGGCAGAAAAACCACACACAGCATACATTTAGTCCTTATTTGAGTTCAAAAACAGTCAGTGCAAACCTCTCGTCTGTGTCTGTAATCTTCACTAGCACATGTAGCCTCTGTTAGAGAGTAATTCCATCATTCCGAGTTCATAATAATCCAAAATGAGATGAACGTGGCAGTTTGTTCGTGATTCAGGTTGCTGAAACAATTTGCTCCTGTGTTTTGTCGGCTTCTTTTTTTTCGCGCTTCACTCTCGCGTTTGTCCTTTTCTTTTCTGAAAGGATCAGACGTTCAAGACACTTCAATAATCACACACACGTTATTATCATCAGCTCAAGAAGTTTGTTTTATCAAATGAAGACGCGATCGCGAGCTCCCTGGAGAAAGCGAAAACCGCTCGCACTTTTAGACGGCCTCGTAAAGCGACAACAGGGCACAGTAGATTTTGTTCTTCTTGGCTTTGTGGCTGTACATCAAGACAACGACAAGGTTTGTTTGAGCTTGGGTCATCCATGGCTCGTTATTATATGCATATATAGTTATGGTGTAATGTCTCGGGCCTCGGCTGTGTATTAAAAACATGGCAGTTCCTTTGTTTTTATTCTGGCTAGCTCCACGAGATCGTGACGTATCTCTGTTACCAATCAGCGTTCAGCTGCGCGTGTAGCTCCTCCTTTTTGGTACCCTTTCTCGTGTTTGGAACCCTTTCGAAAGGGTGCCGAAAAAGTGGTACGGTACCGTACCACTCAGTGGAAACGGGCTATAAATATACTGTTAATCTCAGAAAACTTTTGTAACTTTTTCTTTATTGTATTGGTCTATGATTTTAATTTGCTTATTAGATTTTATGCAGATCCACTCCCCTACAAATCATCCCAATCGATCAAAAATGATAAAATCTTTCCAAATAGAGATATTCAAGCCATCTGATATAATTGCATTCATATTGCAAACTATACATACATATATATATTAGGGGTGTCAAAATGAATCGTTTCTTCGGTGCACCGCGATGCAGACGCGGACAATTCGGTATCGGTTCAGTAATAATCATAACCGGTTATTATGTACTGACGTCATTTATCTCACATGCGCTATGTCGCCATAGCTTACTATGGCGAGGGAGGCGAGCCGCGAGCGTGAGTATTTACAACGCTCTAACTACGTAAAAACTCTGAAACTCTGAAACAGTGTTTTACTGACACTTACAGCAAAAGCCCCTATTTCACTGCGATTAAGAGAATGAAAGTAAACTCCAATTCTCTCTCTCATTGACTGTGGCCCTTGAGTGCATCTGTGAAGAGCGCCAGCGTGTAAGAGCCAATCGCAGCCCTTTCTGTTGAGCGCGTGACCAATCAAAGGGGTGTAAAAAATAACTTGGAAGACAAGGCTCAGAACGCGAGCGGGATATTTATATTTGTTTATTTGCTATAGACCATTTCAATGTGGTCATGTCATTGGCCCATGAACATTTACTGCTTGACGTTAAACTATTTCCTAACTGTAACAAGAGGCACTTCAATCATAACTTGATTTTAAATCAGCCGTCATAACACTGTTTATCAATATGTGGACCTTTTTGGATTCTCAGAAGCAATGGAAATTAAAAATGTAAAACAGGAAATATTTTAGGACCATTGTTTTTGTTTACATCCCTCAAAATGGTCTATAAATACTTGTGTTGTTTAAAGGTACAGTTCATATATCTGACTGTTTGTATTAAAGGACAAAATTGTTTTACAAATAGTATATAAATATATTTATACATTTTAATACAAGAATTGCTGTGCTGTGAAGAAAATATAAAACTGTGTATGGAAAGCATCGTTGATGCACCGAGATATCGAATTGAACCGAATCGATGGCATGATAATCGTAACCGAACTGAACCGTGAGACCAGTGTAGGTTCACACCTCTAATATATATATATATATATATATATATATATATATATATATATATATATATATATATATATATATATATATATATATATATATATAGGTTAAATAACAAAATATTGCAATGTTAGACAAAACAAAATATCGTAATGTTAGATTTGTCCAGTATCGTGCAGCCCTAGTGGCTATGCTGTGCGAGATTCGGAAACCAAAATGTTGCTACAAAATTATAAGCACAAAATTCTCCAGAATGGCACTGGACATTTAGTGTTCACTTTCAGATCTCAAACCTGCCAGTTACGAAAAGTCAACAACGGTTTGGCGGTGTCATGATTTAAACAAACTGTCGAAAACCATTCGAAAAGTGCCAGAGCTCTGGCAAAGACCCCACTTTCCACATTATCCAGACAAGGCGTTCCTTTAATGATCAAATAAACTGAAGACAACTGAGCTGAACATCCTCATCTGCTATGATGCAGAGCAGCAGAGGAGTAAACCCTGGTAAAGCTCCATACATGAGCACATTCATCAGAGCAGAGAATCAGTGACACTAAACCACATCCTCTCACTATACTGCACACACACACACAGACACACACACACAGTACCTTGGCACTGGAAGCCTTGCTTGCCGAATCCCCTGTAGAATTGCATTCAATAGAAAAAAGAAAGAAAAACAATGCATTTAGTAAAAAAGCAGAGTTTCATTCTTTAAAGAATAACAGACAGCCAAAACTGTATTGGATTTTTAAAGAGGTGAACTGTGCGAAGCAAACACTTTAACCTTAACGACTCTGAAAGGTTGACGGGTATTAAAACAGGATTTAGGTATTAAAATGCCTGAAAAATACCAAACATCTGTTCAGCAAATCCGGTTTGATGATGTCATAACATGGTCTTCAGAATGTGCATTAATTGCTCATTTTCATTATCCATTACGGCCTGTCTTTATTCATTCATTCACTTTCTTTTCGGCTTAGTCCCTTTATTAATCCGGGGTCGCCACAGCGGAATGAACCGCCAACTTATCCAGCACATGTTTTACGCAACGGATGACCTTCCAGCCGCAACCCATCTCTGGGAAACATCCATACACACTCATACACTACGGACAATTTAGCCAACTCAATTCACCTGTACCGCATGTCTTTGGACTGTGGGGGAAACCGGAGCACCCGGAGGAAACCCACGCGAACGCAGGGAGAACATGCAAACTCCACACAAAAACGCCAACTGACCCAGCCGAGGCTCGAACCAGCGACCTTCTTGCTGTGAGGTGACAGCACTACCCACTGCGTCACCCGGCCTGTCTTTAGTTGAAATTAAACAGTTTAAATATTTTCAGATTATCTGTATTATTGTATTATAATAATAATTATTATTATTATTGTTTTATTATTATTATATTGTTTTAATACTACATTATATATCCTGATAGTTATTTTTATAAATGACAACAACAACAATAATAATTATAGCACATTTAGATGGTTTAAAAAATCCAGATTATCTGTATTTTTGTATTATTATTATATTGTTTTAATACTACATTATATATCCTGATGTTTATTTTTATAAATTACAATAATAATAATAATAATAATAATAATAATAATAATAATAGCACATTTAGATGGTTTAAAAAAATCCAGATTATCTGTATTTTTGTATTATTACTATTATTATTATTATTATTATTAATATTATTACTATTATTATTATTATATTGTTTTAATGCATTATATATCCTGATAGTTATTTTTTACAAATGACAATAATAATAAGGCAAACCCCACTAATAATAATAATAATAATAATAATAATTGTATATTATTGGTTTATATATATATATATATATATATATATATATATATATATATATATATATATATATATATATATATATATATATATATATATATATATATATTTTTTTTTTTTTTTTTTTTGTACTATGGTAAATAAACTATGGTAAATAAGCTTAATTTACTATTACTATACTATAATATTTACTATTACTATTTATAATTTTACAATATAATTGTAAATTATATTATATATATATACACAGTTGAAGTCAGAATTATTAGCCCCCCTTTGATTTTTTTTTTCCTTTCTTAAATATTTCCAAATGATGTTTAACAGAGCAAAGAAATTTTCACAGTATGTCTGATAATATTTTTTCTTCTGGAGAAAGTCTTATTTGTTTTATTTTGCCTAGAATAAAAGCAGTTTTTAATTTTTTTAAACACCATTTTAAGGACAAAATTATTAGCCTCTTTGAGATATATTTTTTCGGCTGTCTACAGAACAAACCATCATTATACAATAACTTGCCTAATTACCCTAACCTGCCTAGTTAACCTAATTAACCTAGTTAAGCCTTTAAATGTCACTTTAAGCTGTATAGAGGTGTCTTGAAAAATATCTAGTCAAATATTATTTACTGTCATCATGGCAAAGATAAAATAAATCAGTTATTAGGAATGAGTTATTAAAACTATTATGTTTAGAAATGTGTTGAAAAAAAACTTCTCTCCATTAAACAGAAATTGGGGGAAAAAATAAACGGGGGGGGGGTGTAATAATTCAGGGGGGCTATTAATTCTGACTTCAACTGTGTATATATATATATATATATATATATATATATATATATATATATATATATATATATATATATATATATATATATAATCTCTCTGAAGAGTTCAAGAACATACTGGACATGCAAAACACATTACAATGCTAATTTATTAATATATGCACCTCAATTTCCTCTGAAAGCAAAATATGAATTACTGAGAAAGACTGAATTACGCCTGCCGCTATACAGTATGAAATGATTGACAGCTGTCAGAGCAAACATTAAAAAGTGCAATTTTCACAAACTTTGGCATGTAATGCATGAGTGTCGAGTGCAGAGTCTTTTACCAGATAAAGTCGGTGCAGTGGCTGCAGAAGGTGGGCTGCTTGAAGAAGCGAGCGATAAATTTGTGGTTTTTAACTTCGTGCACGTTCTTCTGTCGCAGAGCTCCTTTCCGCGCGAATCGATTGACTACGGCGGACGAGTCATTGATCTGTATCAGATGATCAGCCATCGCGCCGCTATTCCTCAGGTGTGTGTGTGTGTGTGAGTGAGTGTGTGTGTGAGTGTGTGCGTTTCTCCTCCGCTGCGCGACGCGTTACTGCACGCGCTCAGCTGCGTCTCTCCCGTTTCTGCTGCGCGCTTCTCTCGCTTTACACTGACGTCAACACTCTCCATCACGCCTGTCTGCTCGACGTCAAAACACGCGAGTACAGCGCCACCTCGTGGACAAGAACAACATCACAGTCCTGGATGTACCATCAATGAACATTTGTAAAGCAGAAACCATCTTATGAATTATTCATTTCTTAATTTGGAGTTCTTAAATTCTTGATTTCACCCTTGTGTATTGTTCAAATTGACCCTTTGTTATGCTAGTGACTGGTTTTTCCCCATAGACTTCTATTACAACGACATTTGCAGAGCAATGACACTATTATGCATTCTCGATTGTTGGTGTTTTTCCTTGTTGGGAAGAGGTGAAACTTGTCATTTTTACTGTTGATCAACAGTTGGCACCATTAGATAGGTCTGTGCAAAAAAAGTCTTTTATATGGAGTTATAACAGCAAATTACTAAATAGTGTGTGCATAAATGCACTATGTTTACTGTGTTCTGAGAACTGAGGGGCTTATTTATATTTTCTCAGATATATCAGGCCCGCAGCCAGCCTGGTAAAAGGGGTGGTTCTTTTTTTCTTTAAAAGTGGACCCTTTTGCAGTTATTCGCTTGATTTTCTATTTAATTATGAGGTTTAAATAGGTTACATTTTAAGCACTTTTTCTGCTGGCTTAGCTTGTCGGATGATCATCATAACCACACGTTTTGATGTACCAAAACATGTCCTAAACATTTAGAATGAAGAAATATGAGAACAATAATTATTTTTTAAATACAAATTTATTACATCATGTATCATTAGAAAAAAAAAAAAAAAATAGGAATTTGTGAAAGTTTTAAAGTAAAAACTAGTCTATTGTCATTTAAAATATCATTAATTTAAATAACAAACTGGCCAGCACATTCAATTTTTCCATCATGCTGAAGCGACAGCCAGGACAGAATTCCGCTTGGTCTTAAAGCCTTACTTGAAGGGTTATTTTCACAATTTATAATGGCAGTCAAAATAGGACAAATGAGCTCATGTACGGGACAAATTCTGGAGCTTTGTCAGTGAGGGGTGGGTTTTTGGAACCACCCGAACCCCCTCTGGCTACAGGCCTGCATATCAAGTTAAGTGCGTAAAAGTCTCTCTCACACTTACACACACTATACTCCAAATAAAAGCCAGAAACAAAGATTTTTGCACTGTAACTGATGATCAACAGTAAAAATTACAAATTGTAAAAACCACCAACAATCTAGAATGCATGATTATATGCTGTCATGGTTTTGCAATCAAAAAATGTTGTCATAATGGAAGTTAAAACATCCACTAAAGTAATGAAAGGGTTTTTTTTAACTAAAGGTGTTTTTGAAAAATTAAAAAAAAAAATCCCAAAATATGTGTCAAAATAAGATTTGTCACCAAAAATCATTCCGTTTTCTGAAATACAGAGAAAGATGTGGATACATTAAAACTCAAAATCAGCCCAGAGTGGATGTAAACATCCCCAACAGCACACAAAGGTTAATGGTCATACTGGACATTATGATTGTTTTTATGGAAAATTATAGAGGTGTTATTTTAAAACCAATTAATCATAATTGAATCTGTCCCTCAACACAATACAAATTATTAAATTGTGCTAATTTTAATGGTTTAAAGCAGTGATCATCAACTGGAGCGAGGACCATCAAGCGGAGGAGGACCAACTATTGAAATGTCCCCACCAGTAATTTAATTCACTTAAAAAAAATCACGCTGTCAATATTAACCTAGACATGTTAACCTAGAAAGGCTGAGCCTTTCTCTGCTGTCATGTGAGAGGCTGTAGTTGCGTTCAGGAAAACAGCAGGTGAATTCCCCGTGCAAGAATGAGGTGTGTGACAAACGAGTTCGCTACTGAATGAGTCCGTCATGATAATGGCGTTAATGCTCGTGTTTTGGGATTTAATGCACAGTCTGTCGTTATAGCAGGCTGATGAAGTCTGTGAATAATATGCCCTGAAAACTAACTGCAGAATAAAGTTTGTCAGAAAAACTACAGCCTGTGCTCCATCTTATATTAATACTCATATTTGAGACATGTTTCATTTGCACTACAGCTAAAATAAACAGAAGTCTTTATTAAACTCTCTCTTTATCAGTTAATAAACATTCTTTTAACGTTACACTGTTAGACCTGTAGCCAGCTTTTTGAATGGGTTATTTTTGCAGTTATTCGCCTGATTTTCTATTTAATTATGAGGTATAAATATTACATTTTAGTGACATTTTAAGAACTAATTTTTGCTGCATTATCTTGTCGGATGGTTATCATAAACACACTTTTTGATGTACAAAAATATATTTTAAACCATTTTGTCAAATTGCTTATCACACTATTTTACTATTTTAACTGTTTATTTACAAATGTGCATTTAAACTGTAAGTTTAATATTACAGTTTTATAAAAAATAATGAAAATTTATAATAAATGAAAATATACTTTTAATATACAAATTTATTATCTTTCATTACACACACACACACACACACACACACACACACACACACACACACACACACACACACACACACACACACACACACACACACACACACACACACACACACACATATATAAGTACAATTTCAGAGATGTTTGCTAATATAAGTTAATATCTTTTAAGCTCCTTTTTTAACTAACACTCACTGCATTTTAGCAGTAAGAAGCTAAAATACAGATTATTGAATTATTGACTTGACTACAAAATTAAATCGAAAATCAAATCGAAATCGCAATATCTGTCAAAAAATAAATAAATAAAAAAATAAAAATAAGTATAAAAATTACTTATATATAAGTATAAAAAATTAAAACGTATAAACATTAAACATAATGTTAAGCCAAAATTATATATATTTTTTTGATTTTCTTCTTGGGGGTCCGGCCCCTAAGGAGACGGTCTCGTAAAATTCTGGCCCTCTGACAAATATAGTTGATGACCCCTGGTTTAAAGTATTTTAAGAGTGGAAACCAGATTTTTTTTTTTTGCCAGCTTTGTTGATTACTTGATCATTTATGTCTTATGTACTGTATGTTATTTAACCTACAACCAGAAATGACAAAATTGCGATATGAATACAATTTCACCAGATATAGCTTGAACAGCTCTATTTGGAAAGTATTCATTAATTTAGACTGATTTGGCATTATTCTGATTTGGAGAATATCGTGCATAAAATATTAATTTATTTATTCATTCATTCATTTTCCTTCGGCCTAGTCCTTTATTTATCAGGGGTCGCCACAGCTGAATGAACTACAAATTATTCTGCCATTTGTTTTACGAAGCGGATGCCCTTCCAGCCACAACCCAATACTGGGAAACACCCATACACTCTCACATTTACTCATACACTACGGACAATTTTTTTTGTTTGTTTACCCAGTTCACCTATAGCGCATGTCTTTGGACTGTGGGGGAAACGGAAACACCTGGAGGAAACCTACGCAAACATGCAAGAGATCATGCAAACTCTACACAGACATGCCAACTGTGTAGACACTCTAGTGCGATTTGGGAAACAGCCACTCCGCTAGTGTGACTCGGCGGCCATTTTGGAATGAAAACTCCAATAGAAAATTAAGACCTGTTAAAAAAGATTTAAGACCTATAACACAACATTTCAGTAGATTTAAGACTTTTTAAGGCCTAAAATTTTGCTTTTGAGATTTAAGACATTTTAAGACTTTAAGCCTCCGCGGCAACCCTGACTTTAATATACATCACCAAACCAGACAATATATCACTTTAAACTATTTAAAATAAAAAAGTCACTTCTTTCAACTTTTCAAGGTTAAAAGTTCCATAATGCAATTCAAAAGCATAAATAAACAGGGAAAAAATAAAAACATATAAACATAAATCACAAAATACGGAAAAAGTATTTTTTTTCTGTACACAGTATCTCCTTAAGTCCATAAAAACGTATTGCCATTTAATATTTTGGTGGCACATATTCAAAAAACCTTTAGCTGGTGGAATACTAAAAGGTCTGCAAATCTGGAACAGAAAATTATTGTTGCAATATCTATCAAGAAAACTAACTCTAATAAATTTAAATCTAAACCTACATTTGAGTTAACGTCAGTAGCATTCAACAACTGAGGAATACCAGAAGGTATAGTACCAAAAACAACTACATAGTCGTTTGTAAGTATTGGGAGCTTACATTTATCTAAAGATTCTTCATGAGACAGTAAACAACCATTGTGATTAAGCAATGTGTCACAAATAAAATATTATTCTTATACCATTAATCAAATAAATTATATTTTATTCCAATATTTAATATACTTTATTGTTCCAGATGAGACATCTGTGAGGAGAGAAATTGTGCTTGTACACAAGTAATTAGGATAAGAGCTCATTTCTCTGAAAGTTGATGAGACATGGCAACTGAGGTTGGAATTCTAAATGCAAAATAGTACAGGTATTGGTCAACAGAAGAAGACAGCAACAACAGGGGTAATCCAAAAAGCTTAATCTAATAACACAGGAAATGGCCAGGGCAGGCAGAAAACAATTCTAATCCAAAAAAACAAAAAACAAAACAGGCAGAGACAAAACAATTAAGACAGGAACTAAGGTGGCTCTGAAAAGTTCATGATATAAAAACAATGTCTTACCATGAAGACCTGTGAGTGTGGCATTTATGTGTGTGATGTGCTGAAGCTGTGTCAGTGTAATCAGTGTGCAGATTGGTAAACAGTTTCAGCTGTGAGATGCAAAGCATTATGGTAGGTGTAGTCCGGGTGAATAGCTGGTGGAGAGTTCATATAGCTGGAGTGCTCTCTAGTGAGACTGGTGGGTAGGTTACTCCAGCTAATGACTCGTAACAGTTGGAGTGCTTGATAGGAATCTTAATGTCAAAATTACAACTGAGGAGAAATTTTAACCCTCCAATATTATCAAAAACTCAATTCCAGAAGTGCTCCAACAGTAAGGCACATTTAAATTCATTGGTGTCAAAAGTATTGACATTCATCGCAGCAGGCACACAACGTCATAGATGTTAATATTAGGTTAGATTTAGGTCGTGACATCAGGTGATCAAAAATCAATGTCTAGCCAGCGTCTAGGGACGTTATTTTAACGTCCAATAACAACATCAAACGACGTTGATATTTGGTTGATTTTAAGTTGTGTTGGAAAGTGACCAAAATCCAACGTCGAGCCAACATCTTAAACCAGGGCTATTCAATTGGCGGCCCGCGGGCCGAACCCGGCCCCCAAGGCAATTTGTTCTGGCCCTCCAAATAGTGTGACCAAGACATCAAGAATAAATTTAGTTCAGTCAAAAAACGGCCGCTTTAGTTATGAAGTGACGTGCGTCTGTTCAATACAGCACGAGCTGCGCAGAGCGAGTCACCTGACAGTGGCGAGTGGTGAGACCAGCCGAATACATTTGAATATGTTTGTAGAAAAGGTCTTTTGTACAATGCACTGATATTGTTATTAGGGATGCAACGATTAACCGATTTCACTATTAACTGCGCTTTAATTCGTCACGGTTAATTAATCGTAAAGGCTTCTCTAAGCCGCATTTCTGCATTTCTGTTCTGCCGCACGAAACGAAACTGCTGAACAAAGTTACGCCAAGTTGCCAACTGTGCGCTAGTTTAAAGTTCCGAGCTTGTCCACCGAAGCTAATACGCACGCATATCACGTCTTTCCCGCGCGCAAGTTTGTTATGTCGTAAGAATATATGCCAATATGCGGGCGCAAGCGGAGCAAAGCGCTCGCGGCTGTCTGGGCGCACGCAGTAGAAAACATCTCATGCTGTAGTGGTGAGAGTTGTGCTTAGCTTTCAGTGCAATGTAAACAAAAGACATGTTAGACGACCTATTATTAAAATGATTATGTATGTATGAACGCAGATGATAACAACAGTTAATCTAAATATTGGCGCCGACCTTCATAACAATTATTATTATATTATTTTCTCCCTTTCCTCTCTATAAACACACACATAATTGTGTAGCCCTATAAGCACAGAAAAACCTACAGCATAAAAACTATTACTAATGAAAATGCCTTTTAAAGATTTTTTTAATATTAGTTAGGGATGTCCAGATTTAAATCTAGCTAATATAAAGCTTAAAGTTACATTAGACGTGATAACTGTGAAACCCTGATTATTCTTCATCGTAATCGTACAGCCAAAATCTATAATTGTTGCATCCATAATTGTTATGCAGTTTAAAACAACATATGAATGTGTCTGAATGTAGAAGAAGCCTACTTCAGCAATGCACTGATTTTGTTGTGCTGTGAAATACAACATTTGAATGTTTGTTAAAAAAACTTATCGTACAATGCAGTGATATTATATACTTTAAAAATACAATATATTACCATTTTAATGTAGACAAATACAACGTGGGTGTCTAAAGGAGCAAAAATTCAACATATGGGCTCTTATATGCAGTTGTGTCATCATTTATATTGCAAGTCATGTCTCTCCGGCCCTTCGTTTGGGATGCTTTTCATGAACTGGCCCCCGTGACAAACTAATTGAATAGCCCTGTCTTAAACCAACGTCATATTGACGTCAAATACTGCCATTTATTCGTCAGGGATGGCATCCAAAATGCAACGTCTAATAGACGTCATAGTGGTAAATTCCACACAATGTCAAGATGTAACATCATTAGACGTTGATATTTGGTTGATTTTAGGTTTGACATTGGACACTGACATATGTTAGCTGTCTGAATGTATTTAATCGTGATCACTATTTAAAACAGAACATTAATTTTCAGTTTCCAAATATATACAACTTGACTTCTTAGGTGACATCCTCTTCGTCTGTTTTGTTTATATAAAAAGGAGTAACAAGGTTATTTTTAAATTGTAAGGAGTAGAATGTATAGATAATTGTGTGCAGGGGTGTTACTCGCCCCTGCTGGAAGGACATCCGCTGCGTAAAACATATGCTGGATAAGTTGGTGGCTCATTCCGCTGTGGCGATCCCTGATAAATAAGGGACTAAGCCAAAGGAAAATGGGAGGAGCCATGTTTAGTCAAAATATGATCATCATCATATTACTTAAACATTAGTTTTGCAGACTTCCAAAACTTACTGTGTGCCTACACCTCTGAAATAAAGGCTGTTACGCCAGTTCCACAATGGATGAGCGGTGCAAATTTTTTCGGCATGCGTGTTAAACAACTGAGATTCAAACCGAGAGCAGGAGTAACGTGTGAGGCATGCGGGACTGGTTTTCTGTGCGTATGCGTCAGTTTGTAAACTACATTACTTTCGCAAGCATTAATTCGGTTGTACATAGAGAATAAAGTCTTTATTATGGGAATACCACTCTTATTATGAATGTATTATGAATGAACAATGCTGTTCTCCAGCAATTTGCAGATACATTTTCAACAATGCTCTTGTGTGTCTCCTTCTTTTGCCTGTTGTGGTTCCATTACCTTCAATTTAAATAACTGCCACAGAGAAGTCATCTATCTAACAATCTATGCCCACCACCACCCCCTTCCTCCTGGAAGGACATCCGTCAGTGCACGCATTCATCTGCCTTTAAAAGATATTCCTGATCATCAGTTTCCAGTCATTGCTGAGGTGTGTGATTCCAACGCTATCTCACGGCAATTCGTAACTTTTTGATTAGTGGCTAATTCATATGAATTCGTACGATCTAATTCGTACAAATTAGTACGATTTGCCCATCACCCAATGACGGTTGGGGTTAGGGGTGGGGTTATTCCTATTTTTCCTATTATTCCTATTTTTCTTCACAGGCTGGACTCCAGTATGTAAAAGACAAAGACAGAACTAACGGAGCTCTACATGCTTGCTGAGCTCCAGCAATGCACAAGCTGTTCCCTTTCAGTGGAAACTGTGATGTGTGTCTACCGACACTTTGGGCGTTCACTAGATGACCAATCACTCTGAAGAGTAAGAAAAAGTCCAATGAATGCCTATGAGTTGGCAGAGCTCAGCTCCGCAGGTGCTGATGATTAATCATTAGTAGAGTATATAACCAGTGCACGTGGAGCGAGCCGTTAGCCTTTTCGCTTCAGAGTCTCACAAGAGACTGAAAAGAACCCTCTGCTAAGCTGTCTTCCAGAAAGAAAGCAGTATTCCATCCACTCCATATGGCAATGCATACAGCGGCAGCTGAACTGGGTCTACTTCCCATCATCTGAGCGTTTCACTAGTGGCTAAATGAGCAGATTCTGCTAAGAGAGGAACAGGGGCGAGCAAAGCATCTTTTTAAAGATTTCACTCCTACCATGTGTTTCTGGGTGCTATTTTCCTCTCCCCAGATGACGGGCATGAGTATTGTGTCACATGTCTGGGTTTTGGCAAGTTGATGCAGTGCTCACAGACAATTCATGCCCTCACTACGAGGACATGAATTGCGGAATTGAGGTTACGGTTAAACATTCTAGCATTAAGGTACGCCACCCCTGCTGCTCCCCTCAAGTCGATTAGCACTCGGCAGGCATGAGGGTCACAGATGGGGCTCATCTGCCGCCTTCTGGCCTGCGGACCCCTCCCTCCTCCACAGTGCGCTCCGTCCAAGCTTTGTCCAAGCTTGTCCAAGTGAGTGTGGCAGTGCATCCACAGGGATGGCTCTCACTTGATGACATAGAGGGCCATATGTTCATAGCTGCATAGAAGGGTGGGCTGACATGTTCTGATGACAGTCTGGACCCGCTCCTACCCTCCGGGAGTTGTGAGTGAGGTCTTAGACCTGAAATCGGACATGCTTGCCGTGCTATCCCGGGCTGATTTGGTGGTGGGACTGGAGATGGCTTGTCCCCCAGTTCCACCGCTGGAGCAACTAGACAGGTGTTGCATGGGGGCCAAGAAGAGGATCAAACCCCCATCCCCTTCTTCCTGGAGGTGCACAGTGAAATCATGCAGGCATAAAGGGCACCTTTTTCTGCCCGGTCCTCATGCACTCCCACCCTCACCACCATCGATGGCAGAGCAGCCAGGGACTAGGAAGCGAATCCCCAGGTGGAGCATGCTATTTCAATCAATCTTTGCCCACTAGGCACCTCCACCTGGAGAGTACAGCCTAGACTCCCGTCCAAGGCATGTAGGTTATCTGAGTCTCTCATGGCCAAAGACTACACTGCTGCGGGCCAGGCCTCCACCTTGCATGCTATGGCCCCCTCTCAGCGCTACCAGGCGCAGAAGCTGGCTGAGCTGCACGAGAGTGGTTCCTCTCCAGGCTTAATGCATGAGCTTAACACAGCAACCGACTATGCTCTTATGACCACCAACTTGCCCGCTCGTGCCCTGGGAAGGAAGATGGCCACACTAGTGGTCCAGGATTGCCTCCTCTGGCTTAACCTGGCTGATATGCACAACGTTAACAAATCTTGCTTTCCTAACATGGCCATATCCCAGGTAGGTCTATTCGGCGACACCGTTAGGGACTTTATGCAGGAGTTCTCAGCAGTAAAGGTGAAGTCCATTGGCTAAGCAGCAACACAGAGCCCCCCACAGGCTGGAGACTCCCCCGCCTCAGGGCTCTGTTAATTCTGGTAAGAGGACTGTGAAGCCCCCTTCTCAGGTGGACCAGTGTCTTCCCTACCCACTAACCAGCTTATCATATGTAGCGCTCCCCCTGGATAGGGCTAGCCCATATGTTCATATTGTCACCTAGTCTCCCCTTGGGTAGCGGGTGGCCTCCGCAGCATCCTTCCCCTTCAGGACTGGCACACTTTCTAGGTAGGTAAAAAGCATATTTATGACCCCCCATTCTTAAATACCAAAATTATTCCCATATTCTGGTAATTAAAGGGCCTAGAGGACAGGTCACATCAGGTGTGTGATGGGCTCAGCTGCTGTGGCGTTTTCCATTAACACTCAATAGACACACGTCATAGTTACCACTGAAGGGGAACGTCTGGTTATGAACGTAACCCACATTCTCCGAAGATGGCACTGGATTTGTGTGTCTCTGTTGCCACAGCAGCTGGGTCTCCAGCTGATAGCTGATCCTGTTTTACATTTTTAATTTTCTAAGCATTCAAAAATTCAAAAAGGTCCACATATTAATAAATAGTGTTATCATAGCTAATTTAACATTAAGTTATGCGTTGCTTCTTATTACAGCTATGAAATAGTTAGATAACAAACAGGAAATGTTTACTGGCCAATGACATCATCACGATGAAATGGTCTATATACTCTACTAATGATTAATCACCAGCACCTGCGGAGCCAACCCATAGGCATTCATTGGCCCGTTTTCTAACTCTTCAGAGTGATTGGTCGTCTAGCGCAGGGGTTCTCAAACTTTTCAGCCCGCGACCCCCAAAATAACAATGCCAGTGACTCGCGACCCCCAATATCCTCTGAGGGGGTTATAAATACAGAAACCTTGCATGCAATGGCGCACACACACCAATAGACCCAAGTCTATTCTTCGTTTAATTTTTTTTAATGTATGTCAGTGCTGTAAATGTTCCAGAAAGTTTATTATGGTGTTATAAAATCAATCTGCTGCATCTGACACCATTTCTGTGTCTTTAATTTAATGTAATTCCCCCAGGGGTCGCAATCTAATAGAACTAATAACTATATAGTACATAGTAACTGTAAACGACTATTTTTTTTCTGTAGGTTATGGATAAAATATGGTAGCTCTTATGGTTTAATAAAAATAAATAGATTTTTGGAAATGACCAGGCGACCCCCCTTCATTGTCCCGCGACCCCTCGGGGGGTCCCGACCCCCACTTTGAGAACCACTGGTCTAGCGAACTCTTAAAGTGTCAGTAGACACACGTCTCCTTTCCCATCTTTAGGGAACATGGGTTATGTTCATGTCCTTCAGATAAATCTCCACTGATGCTCTTGTGAGTTTCCTTCTTTTGCCTGATGTGTGTCCATTACCTGAAAAAGAAACACCTGCCACAGACAAAACATCTAACTATCTAAGCCCACCTCCACCCCTATCCTCTTGGAAGAACATCTGTTGTTGATAGATGATACCTGACCATCGGTTTCTAATCATTCCTTTTCTGCCTGCCCTCTCCATTACCTGAAAAAGAAAAACCTGACACAGACAAGGCCTATCTAACTATCTATACCAACCACCACCCGCTTCGTCTTGGAAGGATTTTAAAAAGAAATAAATTCCTGACCATCAATTTCCAGTCATTGCTGAGATGTGATTGCCTTTTTGTCTCCATGTGGTCCATTCCAGTCTGCAAAATACAATAGAAAGATGTCAAGTCATTAACGTTGTATCCAGTCTGGTTCTGTTCTAACATTAACAAATGATATTTCGCAGGTATAAATAAATACTCTACAAAATGACAATCTATAAACTTAGAATAGATAAATGTGTTAAAATAAATAGTGAAACTGTAAATAGAACAAAAAGCTACAAATGTTGAACAGGCCGACAGCATAAATTACAAATAAATACAACAACAGCAAGACAATCTATCCGACAATAGACATACAGTAATGTGCAATATGTGTTAAAGCTGACAGCATACAAATACAATGAAACAGATCAATTAATCTGATGATACAGCAAATAACAAACTGCAAATGTTAAACAAGACAGCAATATACAAATGAAGCATAAACAAACAAAAGTATTGTATCTATTGGTCTACCAACCTGACTACATAAATGGCATTCTACAATTAAAAATAGGCTAAAGAAGATAACAATCCACAAACTAGAATTATATATATATATATATATATATATATATATATATATATATATATATATATAATATATATATATATATATATATATATATATATAAGCAATCTCCAATTCCAACCAACATTCTTTAACGTTACAATCTACAGTCTAACTAAAAAAATAAGTGTAAAAACACATATAATAAACCGAAACGTTATGACCGAGAAAAAATACTAGAATCTTTAGTCTCCTTCAGCAAAAGCACACTGTAAACAAGCATGTATAATAACCTAAAATGATACTTTTAGAAAAATCTTTACATACCGACAATTTCAGCGATGGTCAGACACTTAATGCAGTTTCTCAATTCAATTCAATTCAATTCAATAGTTGCTTTATTGGCATGACAAATTTTACAAATGTATTGCCAAAGCATTTATAAAGTTTACATAAAAAAAGTAACATGCATATATAATTAAAAAAAAAAACAGCACACAATATAGTAGTAGTAAAAAAAATAAATAAAAAAAATAAAAAAAAAGAATAAAATTATAATTATATATATTAATAATAATCTGAATATATATATATATTATAATTAAATAAAATATAAATAATATATCATATTATTCAATATATCATATTTATGGTGGCTTGAGAAAATCATAACTTTCCGCCAGACTGTCATACAGACTTAAGTTTACGCTCATTTAACTCAGACTACCAATCTGCCAATCACTGATGACCTTTTAACTTACTAGCCACACCCTAGCAACCACTTACGCCACCCTAGCAACTGTCCCATAGACTTCTACTGTAAAATAAAAATTAACAAACTGCCATTGACTTTACATTGGACATAGTAACAACATACCAATTCATACTAACAATATACTAATATGCAGTTTCTCTTCGACGGAGGTCATTTTTCGAACACATTCTTTTTTAGAATGCCACAGACTATGGTCACTACAACAACGCCACCGCGCCGGCGCCATATTCAAACATCTTAAAGGTCCAGTGCGCGATTTCCGTGAGGCAATGTAGAATATAGCAAAAATAATAATTCTGTAAATTCTGCATTTGGGTCGCTGTAACACTATCTTTTTGTTTATATTCCATATCTATAGGCCTACGTCTTAGTCTGTGTAATCTCTAAAAAATAAAAATATAGACACAAAATGACACATTCAATTTATTATTAGATAGGGTTGCAAAGATTTATTTTTAATGCAGTTGTACCGTTTCATTTTTGTATCTCAAAATAAATATTTTTTTGTGCTAAATTACTGTTGTTCATTTGTCATTTCTTTTTTCTGTTAAGAATACAGGCTAACAGCCTTTATAAGTGTCATTTATAATAATATTCACTTAATAAAGAATGCATAAATAATCCTCACTCAAAACAGTGAGAATAAAGCATACAAAGTGGACCTTTTTTGCGGTTATACGTCTCATTTTCTATTTAATTATGAGATTTAAATACTGCATTTTAGTGACATTTTAAGCATTATTTTTAGCTGGATTAGCTTGTGGGATGGTCATCATAACCACACTTTTTGATGTAGCCTATCAAATATATTTCCAATCGATTTAGAAAGAAGAAATATGGGAACAATGCTTATTTTTAAAATACAAATGTATTACATTATATATTTTTATGTAAAAAAAAAAAAAAGAAATTTGGTAAAGTAAATCTGTTTAAATTAAAAGCTGTAGCAGCCTATTGTCATTTATTAGGCAAAAAACAGATTTACCTGAATATTCAGTTTTCCTCCTTAAAATAATTAAACATAATAATAACAACAACAACAATAATAATACTGATAGTAATAATATTAATGTAGAGCTTAACAATTTTTCTAGTCTCTATTGTAAAAAAGTACACTTGAAAATTCATGGATAACAACAATAGCCAACAAATTCATTTTAATATGGGCCGCTTTTGGTGCTTTCACATTTCACGCCCAAGATATAGAATAGAAGTTACTTGTAAAATGTTTTCTCTATTTCAAAACAACACAATAGTGAAAGATGATGTCACTTATGGCAGATTGTATGTTTTCTTGCTCAGCTGGACTCAATATGGAATATGGACTCAGCTGGAAAATATGTGTTAGCATTGGGCAAAACTGATTAGCTGAAGTCACACCGAAGCGACAGCCAACAGAGGATTCCGCTTGGTCTTGAAGCCTTTTTATTTTCAGATAGCAGTCAAATTAGGACAAATGAGCTCATGTATGGGACAAATTCTGGATCTTTGTCGGTGAGGGGTGGGTCTTTCGAACTATCTGAACCCTCCCTACGGGCCTGTGAAAAACTGTAACTAAACGCATTACTGGGGCACTGACCATTTTTACTGGGGCACATGCTAGCGACGTCACTGATTGTATGAATCGAGTAGAAGTAAAAGTCGGCTGAAAAATAATTACTCCTGTAAAGTATAGATGCTCAAAATATCTATGTAAGTAAGGTAATAAGTATTTGTACTTCCTTGACACCTCTGTTTAAATCAAGACTTAAACATATCTGTTTAGCTGGGCCTTTACCCAATAAGCACAGATGCTACGTCCAACATATCCCCTTATTCACGTCTTTCTTTCTTTTGAAATTAATTTTAAACTGGTTTTAACACATTTTAATCAGTTTTAAATATTTTAATTATTTTACTTATTTGTTGTTGTGGGCGGCACGGTGGCTCAGTGGTTACCAGCACTCACAGCCTCACAGCAAAAAAGGTTGCTGGTTCGAGTTCTGGCTGGATAAGTTGGCATTTCTGTGTGGAGTTTGCATGTTCTCCCTCGTGTTGGCGTGGGTTTCCAGAAGTCCAAAAGACATGCGCTATAGTTGAATTGAATTAATTAAATTGTCTGTAGAGTGTGTTAATGAGTGTGTATGGGTGTTTCCCAATACTGGGTTGTGGCTGAAAGGGCATTCGCTGCGTAAAATATATGCTGGAATAGTTGGCGGTTCATTCCGCTGCGGTGACCTCTGAAATAGAGACTAAGCCGAAGGAAAATGAGTGAACATTTGTTTTTATTTATCGTGCTTAGTGTGATTATATGATTCTTTTAATCTTCTTGTTAATGTAAAACATTTAAAATTATTATTTTGTCTTATATAAAAACTTGCCCTGCCTTTGTCTTGCCTAATGTACTTCAACCTTTAACCAGGAACATAAATAATCAAATAAAACCTGCTAACTGCTATATTAACTTATCAGAGTACTTCCTACGTATTGTTGTTTTGTTACGCACACTATATATATTATATATTAAAAAGATATTATATTCATGTACTTGGCAACGCAGTGGCGCAGTAGGTAGTGCTGTCGCCTCACAGCAAGATGGTCGCTAGTTTGAGTCTCGGCTGGGTCAGTTGCAGTGGCTTAGCGCAAAATACGGGGGCCCCCCTGGTAAAGAGCGGGGGGGGGATGTTGGCGCGAGTGTTACAAGCAATGGCGGTTCTAGACCAAAATGACTGGGGGGGCCCAGAATGTGCTTTTAGAGGGCACACTTTACCATACATGACAACATGACTACTTAATTATTCAAAGTCATTTTTTTTTCATGCATGACTCTGCAGTCTTCATAAACAAGATAATAATATAGGCTAACTTCAACTCAAAATAATCATTCATTTTCTTTTCGGCTTAGTCCCTTTATTAATCTGGGGTCCCCACAGCAGAATAAACCGCCAACTTATCCAGCATATGTTTTACACAGCGGATGCCCTTCCAGCTGCAACCCATCACTGGGAAACATCCATACATTCTCATTCACACACATACACTACGGACAATTTAGCCTACCCAATTCACTTACACCACATGTTTTTGGATTTGTGGGGGAAACCGGAGCACCCGGAGGAAACCCACACCAACACAGGGAGAACATGCAAGCTCCACACAGAAACTCCAACTGACCTAGCCGGGGCTCACATAGCAGCCTTCTTGCTGTGAGGCGAACGTGCTACCCACTGCGCCACCGTGCAGCCCATACTCAAAATAATCTTCCTCGTTAATTTATTTGACAAGGAACTTTGTATTGTAGTGGATAACACATTTCTAACGTTCAAGTACATCAAGGCACATTTTTGCACCTGTAAACTTTGAAGTCAATTTTTTTGCCCTCCCATTAATTTAAAATAAAATAATGTTTTCCAAGTCATAGATATATACATTAGATGTCGCCTACCCTGCTGTTGTCTATTAGAACGAATGCGTCAACAGAGCCGCCATTTTAGTACAAGGTAGCGCTCCTTTGAAATGAATGCGGGACCAAGGTGAAGTGGAGGACTGTGGCCATCCAAAGCCAGAGATATACACATATACACATATATCTATGATCGGGAGTTTTCCCCGGTGGTCAGTATGCAAATATTTTTTTAAATTACGAAATATTATAATTTTACATCACTTTTCTACATTGATGGATAAGTGACCACACTGCCATTGCCGACAAAGAGCGTGTGTTTGTGTGCATGGAAATGCATTAATCTCCTTCCCTGTTTAATTTGATCTAATCCATGTCCTGAAACACACCCCCTCTCCTGCTTTCACTTCTCATTCTGACGGAGGGAACGATTCGTTTGTGAATGAATCTCCGTTATGAACGACTCGTTCACTTAGCCGACAATAATACAAGTTTCTAGCACCGCAGCGTCTTGTCATATTTCATAACATTGTTAGCTGATTTTATTCAACAAAACTAGCATAAGCTTAGAATTTAGTGTGAGTTGGTGCTCCTTTGCCTTATGGTCACTGCAGTAAGAGACTGTATTATCATCAATAACATTACTTGTTAAGCACAAAAGTTCATAACATACAAAAACATAAAAAACAAAATAATACCTATGAAATGTGATGCCTTTGTGCTTTGTTTTCTTTGTTTGCTCGTTACTACACCCGTACACAGCGCTAAAGTCCAGCATCTTTACATTGGCACACTGTCTTGACTAATGCGGTTGAATGACTTTTGTCCTAGGAGCACTGTAGCAATGTGGCGGCGCTATATGCTCAGGGTCCCTATGCGATATCTAGTGTATATATCTCTGTTTCCAAGTGATCTTTAACAAACCAAGGACATTTTCACAGTAGGCTATTTCCTGTAAAAAAAAAGAAGTAATAATAATAAATAATAAGTCTTTTTCTTATAGTTTATTTCTTAAATAAAAGCAGTTTATTATTTTTAAAAATACAATGTTAAGGTCAGTATTATTAGCCTCCTTAAGAAATATTTACTGTATATTTTTGATTGTCTACACAACAAACCAGTTATACTATAACTTGACTAATTATTCTAACTGTCCTAGTTAACATAACCTAGTGAAGTCATTAAATTACACTTTAATCTGAATACAACTATCTTGCAAAATAACTAGTTAAATATTTTGCACTGACTGTCACCATGGGAAAGATAAAAAAGGTTATTAAAAAAAAGTTATTAGAAATTAGTTAGTTAAACTATTATGTTAAAAAAACGTGTTGTGAAAAAAATCATGTGTTGAAGACTCGTATTATGTCAGTACTGACATCTAAAATGAATGAAGGCAAAACTAAACGAGAAGAATATTACTTTCAACGTGACTGAAAACTAAATTTGATCAATGTGTTACATCTGTTCTCCGGTACTTGCTGACTGTTTGTAAATTCAAGACTGCATTTCCTAATGTAAAACTATATACACTCGGCTTCTGATTAATAATATGGCAGAGGACTTCCTCTATTAAAAGGTTAAAAAAGTCTAATATAATCAACAGTGGACATTTTGATAGTGTTTCACAACATGAACATGACTGAAGTTGAATCTTTTTATTACCCGTGTTAATTTGGGGGTTAATTTCTGAGGGAGCGCGCGTGAAGGCAGAGAGAGGGAGTGCACGTGAGAGCGAATGCGCGCGACACCTAGAGCGCGCGAAAGAAGCTCCAGTCATTTCTCCGCAGTTTGCCGCCGTTGATATCACGTCTCCGTGACGTTTTGACACAAAAATATCACGCGGGGCCCCTTATCTCCCTGCGTTCGCGTGGGTTTCCTCCGGGTGCTCCGGTTTCCCCCACAGTCCAAAGACATGCAGTACAGGTGAATTGGGTAGGCTAAAGGGTCCGTAGTGTATGAGTGTGAATGAGTGTGTGTGTGGATGTTTCCCAGAGATGGGTTGCGGCTGCAAGAGCATCCGCTGCATAAAAAAACATGCTGGATAAGTTGGCGGTTCATTCCGCTGTGGCGACCCCAGATTAATAAAGGGACTAAGCCGAAAAGAAAATGAATGAATGAATTCATATACTTTACAGCAGTGATTGGGTTGCTAGGAAACGGAAACGCTCCTGGCGAGAAACGGAATGAAGCCAGATATGATAAACTCTCTTTTTTTCCGTGGGGGATTAAATTCTTCAAATTAAAAGTTGAAACCTTTTTAAAATACATATATATTTTTGAGTTGACGTTATTACTAAATTTATAGTTAAAAATGTAGATTTTTTTTCTTAAATTAGTTGTAACAATGTGTTTCATTATGATGTCGTATAATAAAATATTGAAATAACTTACCAAATATCTCCTTAAGTTGAGTATTTGCATCTCAGCCTGCAATTAAATCAAAATTAATCGTACTAAACAAATGACACTGGTTTGTATTACAAACAAAAAAGCATATAAACAATAACAAAATAAGGCAACATGAACAAAATCACGCTTGACAACTCAAACTGTACTCCAGTAGGAACATGAGACTCTTATTTTGAAACATTAAAGACGCTCGTCGTATTTGACTTCACAGAGTGTCAGTTTGAAACCGTTTGGGAGCGCAAAGTAGCAACAAGTGGAGGAATACAATCACTGCTACAGATGACACTAAGGAGACATTGTTGTTATTCATTATGAATTAAGTCTCGGAAAACATATACATTAGACAAACACTGGCGTTTACATTCCTCAGAATTTAAAAACACAAGAAGCGGATCCCAATATACTGTATGTGAATGAGTTCCGCTAACTGGTGAGCTACAAACTTATGAAATCACCAATACGTTATGATATAATATACAGTATTGTAAACAACAGCAATGTATCGCGTAATAATGGTGAGGGTTTTAAAAGCATGCCGTTGTAGATTGTAGGCTGACAATTCATCTGGCAGTAACTGGCTTCTATGAATGCACTTTTTAGACTTCACATAAATCAATTGAGGTAAAGTTGGTTTATATTCCCACTTTAGGACATTCTCTTTAATGATATCATTTCAGAAATGTATTATTTGCTAATTATGAATGGGGAAATGATAATAGCAGCCGATGACTATCAAAGAACAACGTTCCCAGACCCAATATTCAAAGTACCATGGTAAACAATACAGGGACCATGTCACAAGTTGTCACTGACTGAATGTGCGAATATAAAACCAACTTTACCTCAGTACAATCCATATGGCTATTACAATTGGCTTCTATGAATGCAATTTTTAGACTTCATTATAAAGTAGCGGGTAAATTATTTGATCTCATTTTTTATTTAGGAGCAACATGAGTGATGAGGACTATTTTGGGATTCTGGACTCTGAGTTTGATCATTATCTGGTGGACATGAAGACATTTGTGCTTAAGCTGCCTCACAAGACAGGTGAGAACATACTAATGATCTGTCTTTTCAGAAAGGCCTTTAAACAACAGGTACTATTCTGATAATGAACGTTTTGCTACATGAAACAAACACATTTTGCATTATTCTTATCATTTATCAAGCAAAACATTACCTTATTTTAAAAAAAGGGTAACATTTAATTTAATTTAATTTAATACATGCCCAGTGCTTGATCATCACTTGGGGCCTGTCAGCTTTAAACTCACTTGATATCTTTAACAGAAAAAAAAAAAAATAAGGCAAATTATAAACTTTTAATCCACAATGGTTAAATTTGCCATTCATCTACAAGCTCTTGGTCAACAATTGCAATATTGATGCTTAAACGATATATTGTGCAGCCCTAATATACAGTATTTAGTGTTATGTATTGTCTGCAGAAGTATTTTGTTCATTATAATAGGTTACCTTGTAATATTTGATGGATGAACTGTGAGAAAATAGTGTGTTAAAAAAAAAAAACATATCAGTGATTCTATATAGTTTAACAGAAGTTACTCCAATAAATCATGGTGGTTGAAGTATTAGGTATTACTTTGAAACTGTTACACATTGAATGTCCTACTTAGTAAAATAATACGAAGTTAATTTTTTACAATCACTCCTGTGCCTATCAGAGCGTCAGCGGTGTGCGCTGTGGATTAAAAAGCTGTGCGATCCTGTGAGCTGTGGCTCTGGACTGACCGGAAGGAAGAATCGTAACCTGTACGCCCGTCTCCTCCTGCACATGCTCAGAAAAGGAGTGTTAGAGGGTCCCTTCAACCACAAACCTGACACAGGCAGCCTCAAGACTCTACCCACATACATGGTAAATCGTGCACTGATGTTTAGCTTTTCTTTTCATCTCGACATGTAGACAGGGTTTTCACAGCAAAAGTAGCCCAGTGGCCAATGAAACTAGCTCAGTCCTTAAACTCAAAATACGCCATTCTCATATGTAAATAGTTGTGCTGGGCAAAAATGTATTGTGATTAATTGCATCCAGAATAAAAAAATAGTTTTGATATAGAAATATGTGTATCGTATTTGTTATGTTATGTGATACACATAATTAAAAGGAAAACTTTATATATATATTTATATATATATATATATATATATATATATATATATATATATATATATATATATATATATATATATATATATATATATTAGTGGTGTAGCGGATCACAAATCTGCAGTTCGGATCACACTACGGTTTTTGAGTCACGGATCGGACCATTTTTTGGATCAGCACATCATGTCATTTGCTTTCCATTTATACAAAAATATTATTGCAAAAAGCATTGCTTTTAACAAACAGAACTTAGAACCTGTAATTTTAATAAAAATAAAAACCAAGAAAGAACCAGCTGAAAAAGAAAAGTATTCAATACAAAATATGCTTTTTGCTACTGTTGCTGATAATGCTAAATATAGAAATCTAACATTCTAATCTTGTACAACATATCATATTTATCTTCAATTAATGATTCAACAGTTCACACATAAAACTTCATGTTTCATTATAGGTGTATTATTTTTGAAAACCTATTCAGTGACAAAATGTTGACGGTTGTTGGTTACTCAATGTAATTGCTTTCACCAGCGTCAAACATTCCGCGTCATGTTTCATTAAACGGTGATTTTAATCTTTACCATAAACATCAGTGTTTATATCTGAACTATAAACTGTTCTCTCAGTACTTCTGTGTTATTTAATTGTTTGTAACTAATTGAAAAGGTGTAAAAACTGGATCTCTCTCGATGCAGATTTGAATGCAGCGCTTTGAAGTATTAATAAACATATGCAAATCATTATCATTTGTCGTTCATGTTGCGCGTGTTTGAACTGAGATCACGATCTTTTAATGTCTAATTGTGCAGTTTTACACTAAATGCATCAATGCAGACTAAACAAGCAGTGACAGAAAACACCTTAAATTAATAGCCTAAGAAAACATTTAGGTAGGTCCCACTACAACTTTTTCTGTCATCATTATATCTTTCATATCATGGCATCAATATTCATTCATTCATTTTCTTGTCGGCTTTGTCCCTTGCGGGGTCGCCACAGCGGAATGAACCGGCAACTTATCCAGCACGATTTTACGCAGCGGATGCCCTTCCAGCCGCAACCCATCTCTGGGAACTTCCACACACACATTCACATTTATACACTATGGACAATTTTAGCTTACCCAATTCACCTGTACTGCATGTCTTTGGACTGTGGGGGAAACCGGAGCACCCGGAGGAAACCCAGGGAGAACATGCAAACTCCACACAGAAACGCCAACTGACCCAGCCCAGCCGAGGTTCGAACCTGCGACCCAGCGACGTTCTTGCTGTGAGGCAACAGCACTACCTACTGCGCCACTGGGTTCATGGCATCATTATATCTGTCAAAATGCTTTCATACGCATGATTTGATTGATGCGGGAGGCGATCTCTCTGCAATTGTTATAAATGTTGGATTAACCTACAAATGAAAAAGTTATTAATCCGCGGGTCACGTGCGTTCCGAATCGTGGGGTGTGATCAACAGTGATCCGTTACACCCCTAATATATATATATATATATATATATATATATATATATATATATATATATATATATATATATATATATATATATATATATATATATACACACACACACACACACACACACACACACACACACACACACACACACAGTTGAAGTCAGAATTATTAGCCCCCCCTTTTAATTTTTTTTCTTTTTTAAATATTTCCCAAATTATGTTTAAATGAGCAAGGAAATTTTCACAGTATGTCTGATAATATTTTTTTCTTCTGGAGCAAGTCTTATTTGTTATTTCAGCTAGAATTAAAGCAGTTTTTTTTTATTTTTTTTTATTTGCCCCTTTAAGCATTTTTCTTCGAAAGTCTACAGAACAAACCATCATTATACAATAACTTGCCTAATTACCCTAACCTGCCTAGTTAACCTAATTAACCTAGTTAAGCCTTTAAATGTCACTTTTTGCCACTCTTGTCAGCTAAGAACAGGAAACTGAGGCTACAATTCGCACAGGCTCAACAAATTTGGACAATAGAAGATTGGAAAACGTTGCCTGGTCTGATGAGTCTCAATTTCTGCTGCAACGTTTGGATGGTAGGGTCAGAATTTGGCGTTAACAACATGAAAGCATGGATCCATCCTGCCTTGTATCAACGGTTCAGGCTGGTGGTGGTGGTGTAATGGTGGGGGTGGTATTTTCTTGGCACACTTTGGGCCCATTAGTACCGATTGAGCATCGTGTCAACGCCACAGCCTACCTGAGTATTGTTGCTGACCATGTCCATCCCTTTATGACCACAGACCCATCTTCTGATGGCTACTTCCAGCAGGATAACGCGCCATGTCATAAAGCGCAAATCATCTCAGACTGGTTTAGGCAATGACAATGAGTTCACTGTACTAAAATGGCCTCCACACACATAGGTAAAAACAAACTTTTTCATATTGTATGCGATAAATCAAGATTAATCTTTGCCCAGCACTAGTAAAAAATTAATATTTTACATTACTGAATGGAATTTTACAGATTTATTATTGTGTATTGGTAATGTTAGGTTTTCATGAATAAAATCATTTTACCTTCAGATTGACAGCTGATGAATTAGATCATTCAGTGGGTTGTGGTGATGCTTTATTATTATTATTTTTTATTATGTATTTTACATTACTGTATGCATTAAACATTTTGTTTTTAAAAATCACTTTTATTAGTAATTATAAAGGTTAAATTAAATATACTGTTTTAATTATTATTTAGCAAAAATCCCAGAGAGTTATCAGTCATGATTGCAGGCTACACACACACTCTAGCAATTTTTTTTTAACACTGGCATAATATACATTTGGTTGAGTAAAATATTTTTTCTCAAATTTCTACTACAATTTCAGGTAAATACAATATAGGCCATATGCCCGAATTTTAACCTGTGGAATAAAAAAAAACACACGAACACAGGTCAAAAGTAGCCCAATTATACAGGAAAACCACTGACTTGGCAACACTGCATGTAAATCTGCACTTCATCCGTAAATCATTCATTAGTAAGTGTGTTTTAGTTTTGAGGTTTAGTGAGTTGTGAATGTTGATTGTTGTGTGTTTTGCTGTTTTCAGTCCATATATTTCGATGAGCCGTTGACAAGGTCACAGGATCAGAGATCTGCAGCGATGCCGGACTGGGTGTCTGGAGAGTTAGAGCCGACTGAAAGCACATGGTCCAATTTGCCCATCTCAAACACACACAGGTATGACACTCCACTTCTTATTAATCTTGCCTCAACAGTGCCGAGCTCGAGTTAGGATGTGTTGAGATGAAAGTCCTGATGTTTTTTTTTTTAACTATTTAATTTTTTTCTCTTCGTTAAACAGAAATTGGAAAAAAAAAAAACTATATACGGTTGAAACCAGAAGTTTACATAACCATTTAAAAAAAGTCAGATGTTAATGTGACTAAACTTTTTCTTTTTTAGGTAATTTATGATTATCAAATTTGTTTCTGTTATGCTTAATAGCAGAATTATTTTTCGAGAAATTGTTATGACTTTTCTTGAAAGTCAAGTTTACATATAATAGGATTATTATGGCTCTGAAAAAGCTCAGATGATGGTGTCACGGTTTTGGAAGTTTCTGATTGGCTAATTGACAACATTTGAGTAAATTGGAGGCACAACTGCAGAATAGTACTTAAGGAAAACCTCAAACACACTGCTTCCTTGTGTGACAACATGGGAAAATCAACAAGCCAGAATCAACAAAAAAGCCAGATTACAATTTGCTAAATTACACTGGGAAAAAGACAAATTTTTGGAGACATGTCCTGTGGTCTGATGGAACTAAGATTGAACTGTTTTGGCCATAATGACCAGTGTTACATTTGGAGGTCAAAGGGGAAAGCTTACAAGCTTATGAACACCATCCCAACTTTGAAGTATGGGGGCGACAGCATCATGTTGTGGGGCTGTTTTGCTGCAGGAGGGACTGGTCCACTTCACAGCATAGATGGCATCATGAAGAAAGAACATTATGTAGAAATACTGAAGCAACATCTCAAGACATCAGCCAGGAAATTAAATCTTAGCCACAAATGGGTCTTCCAAACAGACGTGACCCTAAGATGGTGCTCTAGGTTAGTTTTTAGCAGGAGATGGCTTTCTAGGTTAGTTTTTAGCAGGAGATGGCTTTCTAGGTTAGTTTTTAACAGCAGATGGTGCTCTAGGTTAGTTTTTAGCAGCAGATGGTGCTCTAGGTTAGTTTTTAGCAGCAGATGGTGCTCTAGGTTAGTTTTTAGCATCAGATGGTGCTCTAGGTTAGTTTTTAGCAGTAGATGGTGCTCTAGGTTAGTTTTTAGTAGAAGATGGTTAGTTTTTAGCAGTAGATGGTGCTCTAGGTTAGATTTTACCAGTAGATGGTGCTCTAGGTTAGTTTTTAGTAGAAGATGGTTAGTTTTTAGCAGTAGATGGTGCTCTAGGTTAGATTTTACCAGTAGATGGTGCTCTAGGTTAGTTTTTTAGCAGGAGATGGTGCTCTAGGTTAGTTTTTAGCAGGAGATGGTGCTCTAGGTTAGATTTTACCAGTAGATGGTGCTCTAGGTTAGTTTTTACCAGTAGATGGTGCTCTAGGTTAGTTTTTAGCAGGAGATGGTGCTCTAGGTTAGTTTTTAGCAGTAGATGGTGCTCTAGGTTAGTTTTTAGCAGGATATGGTGCTCTAGGTTAGTTTTTAGCAGGAGATGGTGCTCTAGGTTAGTTTTTAGCAGTAGATGGTGCTCTAGGTTAGATTTTACCAGTAGATGGTGCTCTAGGTTAGTTTTTTTAGCAGGAGACGGTGCTCTAGGTTGGTTTTTAACAGCAGATGGTGCTCTAGGTTAGTTTTTAGCAGAAAATGGTGCTCTAGGTTAGTTTTTAGCAGTAGATGGCGCTCTAGGTTAGATTTTAGCAGAAGATGGTGCTCTAGGTTAGTTTTTTAGCAGTAGATGGTGCTCTAGGTTAGTTTTTAGCAGCAGATGGTGCTCTAGGTTAGTTTTTAGCAGCAGATGGTGCTCTAGGTTAGTTTTTTAGCAGTAGATGGTGCTCTAGGTTAGTTTTTTAGCAGTAGATGGTGCTCTAGGTTAGTTTTTAGCAGCAGATGGTGCTCTAGGTTAGTTTTTAGCAGCAGATGGTGCTCTAGGTTAGTTTTTAGCAGCAGATGGTGCTCTAGGTTAGTTTTTTAGCAGTAGATGGTGCTCTAGGTTAGTTTTTAGCAGCAGATGGTGCTCTAGGTTAGTTTTTAGCAGGAGAAGGCCCTCTGGTTCGTTTTTAGCAGGAGATGGCGCTCTAGGTTAGTTTTTAGCAGCAGATGGTGCTCTAGGTTAGTTTTTAGCAGGAGATGGTGCTCTAGGTTAGTTTTTAGCAGCAGATGGTGCTCTAGGTTAGTTTTTAGCAGGAGATGGCGCTCTAGGTTAGTTTTTAGCAGCAGATGGTGCTCTAGGTTAGTTTTTAGCAGCAGATGGTGCTCTAGGTTAGTTTTTAGCAGGAGATGGCCCTCTGGTTCGTTTTTTAGCAGGAGATGGCGCTCTAGGTTAGTTTTTAGCAGTAGATGGCGCTCAAGGTTAGTTTTTAGCAGTAGATGGCGCTCTAGGTTAGTTTTAAGCAGTTTTCACTGACATGTGAGCTTAAACCTTGCCTAAACCTTTCCTAACTTTATTATTATTATTATTATATTATTTTAAGTTCAGGTAGTAGTCGTAAGAAATTGGATCCAAGTATGATCTGTTTACAGCTGTTTGTAAAGCATATTCATTCATTCATTCATTTAATTTTTCTTCGACTTAGTTCCTTATTTGTCAGGGGTTGCCACAGTGGAATGAATTGCCAACTATTCCAGCATATGTTTTACACAGCGGATGCCCTTCCAGCAGCAACCCAGTACTGGGAAACACTCATATTCATATTACATTATAAATCATACAAAACACTCTGCAGATTTGTCAGATCTGGAACACCCTTCATTCATCATAGTTATCCACATCTCCTTCCCCACTCTCTACATCTTCGCTCTCTTACAGTTTGTCCTTTCTGGTAAAATTCTATTAAACTGTTACCGAGTCCTACTACACTTCAGCTTTTGTCTAGCCAGCCTGTCCAAATCCTCCTATTCCTGCAGTTCTGTAACCTCATTCACTGCTTCTGTCACATGTCTCTGGTCAGTGCTGACACAAGCTGCTAAAATACTTTTTGCTGGGAGAAGAAAGACTGTATATAAAATCTACCAGTGCGTCATCTATAACAATTTTATTGTTGGAAGTCAAAACTTATTCAAAAAGCTTAAGATAAGATCATTCCCTAAAACTCAACTTTTTCTTAGAGCCTGTAGCCAGGAATCACAAGTGCTTTTAAGGCCTCTGTTTACTAATACTGCTCTCTACACACCATTGCCCCTGTTAAAATATAACAACTGTATACATTATATGATGTAGTAAGTATTATATTATTTGTGTAATAAAATATCTACAAAATGAGCACTAGTATCTCACTGATTGAGCTCTTAAGGGTTCCAAATGTATTATTTAGTGGATGTTCTTGCTATTTCAAAATGATCTTTAATTTAGCCTTATTCTCTTTTTCTCAGACATTCGCATATCCGATATCTGAGGGCAAGAAGTGTGTACAAGCAATTTTACACATGAGAAATGTTGCTGTGTGAAAGATTTGGTCACTCATGGTGTGAACAGGCCTTTAATAGTCAACTAATCCAGACCAAATCATCGTCAAAGACACATGCTTGTGTTTAGCTACACGAATGAATGCCTGTGTGGTTCTGTAATTTAGAGCCTTGACTTAAAAGTGTCCATTGACCCTCAGCCGAAGATTAAACTGGCTCTTCTGAAATTAGAGCTCTCTCAATTGGAGCAGATAGAGGAAGGCCATCTGCTTGAAAGCCTGGACTTGTGCTTCAGCACTCGATCTGGAGAAGACCATTAAAGGCATTTAGATCACAGACTCAAGTCCTGCTGGAGAAAATTGAGCTGCGTCTTTTATGTGTCGCTCTCATTTAGATCAGATTAAAGCGTCGAGCTCTGGGCTCTTCTCTGATGTGGCTGTGTTTGCCTTCAGTCAGTCATACAGCTCTTCTGCTTTGTGCTTTTCATGAGTGAAAACATTTGTCATGGGAGTCTCTTTTCTGACGCTTTGCTGCTGAAGATTGTTTGAAGTTTGAAGACTTTTGTGAACATTCGTCGTGTCTTAGTATTACATTTTAAACACATGATGATTAGTGTTGAACAATGTATAGGTTCATCGCAATATGTGCATCTGGAATAAACACATCCCAGGATCTGAAATGTTAAATCGGTAGTTGACCAGGAGCCTCATTCGTTAACACTCGCTATTTGCGAAGTTTAAATAACATTAATTCATCATTTGTGTGTTTTTAGGGTCTGAGCATTTCAAGCCAGTTTAAAACATTCAGGCATAAGACATTATAATGTTTGTAACTTAATAAATATTTGTTGTATTTATGCACCCTTCACAATTTGTTTTTTAAATTAAAATTTTCTATTGGATGCTATACCATTTTATATTTGTGCACATTGGGCATGGGACGATAACCGGTTTCAAGGTTTACCGTGGTTTGGAAAAGTCAAGGTTTTAAAACCGCTAAAATTACCATTCCTAAGGTATATATAAGGTTTTTTCAAGTATTTTTTTTTATGTGTTGTAAAGAAATCTTTGTTTTTGAAACTATGAAACTATGTCAATTATTTATTTGAACTTTTTAGCCTGACATGTTTACTGTTCCAAAATATTCTAAACGTTTCCTAAAATAAAATATACTGTGTTCAATGAGGAAAAATTTTCCTTGCTCTGTTAAACATCATTTGGGAAATATTTAAAAAATAAAAAAAAATAAAAAGGGGGGCTAATAATTCTGACTTCAACTGTATATATATATATATATATATATATATATATATATATATATATATATATATATATACACTTAACTATTTTTTGCAATATTTTGCTTGATTTTTCTATTTCTAAAGATGTTTGGTGACTAAAATGTTATTTTAATAAAAATATCTGTTTAATAAATCTGTTTTGCGCAACGCACAAAATATATATTACCTATATTCACTGTTTTACATTGTTTTACTTACATATTTAACATTTGATTATTCTGTGTGTGTACCTGGATATTGCTGGACTCTCAGTAAACCATAAAGCACTGTATATGTTATTTGTATCATTGCTCTACTGTTTTGTCAGTGCCTGTGATTTGGTTTATTATATTTTATTCAGATATTCACTCCCTTACAAAATCATCCCAATGGATCTAAAAGTAAGATTTTTTCCAAGTAGAAGAATTCATTTAATCTGGTGAAGTTCTACTTAATATCGCAATATATATATCAAAGAAAAATATAAATATCGCAATCTCAGTTTTTTTTTTTCTAATGATGATTATTTTTAGGAATTACATTCAGCATAGGTATGACTTTTAAATTAGTAAAAATATGTTTTTTTGCTTTTAGACAACATTTCTGAATGGAAACAGACTTTTCAGATGGCTGATGTGTATTGAAGTGTGAAAATAAAAAAACAGTAACTTTGGCGACTATGACAAAATAATAACATGTCTGAAAACTAATTAATTTAATTATTTGTTTTCCTTAAAAAAATAACGCCTGTGTTTAGGGCCATAACAAACCACTTGGTTGACTGTTTGTCCATAGGTTATCATATGAAAAAAAAAAAAAACACAAAAAAACACAGCTTTTTTAAGGTTTAAGGCATAGCTCAATTTTTTTATTTTTAGTTTATTTTATTTTATTTTATTTTTTAATTAATTTTTTTATGCACCAGTCCGTTTTTTTGATTATGCGACCATAGTATGTATTTTTTCAGACTACACACTTTACTACACTACACTGTAACTACACTAACAATTTAAAGTGTATATTTTAAACGATGCTTTCTTTTTTTTTATCGCTCTCTCTCGATCTTGGACTGAGCCAGAAATCTTTGCTTAACTTTCATTAAAGAAACTGTTTTGATCCTAATTATATTCTGAATATATAGTTATGAAGAGCTTTGTTTTATATTTATTTTCTTATTTGTGGAATGATACAAGAGATATCCATTCTCTATAAGCCTGTAATTCTAAAATTTTTACCAGTTTAAAGAAGTAGGTGGCTAGCATTCTCAATACTGCAAAATAATAAGCAAATAAATAAATAAACAAGTAAGTAAATAAATAAATAAATAAGTAAATTAATAAATTAGTAAATTAATAAATAAGTAAATACATAAATAAATAAATAAATAAATAAGTAAATAACTATATAAATAATTAAATAAATAAATAAACAAATATGTAAGTAAATTAATAAGTAAATAAATAAATAAAGTTTAATTAAATCTTTCAAACAAATAAAACATTAGTTTATTCTAATTACTGTAATGGCTTTTCTTACATTATTATCATCATAAATATTTTGAATAATTGTCATGAAAATAATGGCAGGATGTGAAACATGATTTAGCTAGCATTCTCATTACTGCAAAATAATAAGCAAGTAAATAAGTAAACAAGTAAATAAGTAAACAAGTTAATTAATAAATTAGTAAATTAATAAATAAGTAAATAAATAAATAAATAAATAAGTAAAAAAACATTATTAAATAAGTAAATAAATAAGTAAATAACTAAATAAATAATTAAGTAAATAAATAAACAAATATGTAAGTAAATTGATAAGTAAATAAATAAAGTTTATTTAAATCTTTCAAACAAATAAAAAAAATTGTTTATTCTAATTACTGTGATGGCTTTTCTTACTTTATTATCATCATAAATATTTTGAATAATTGTCATGGAAATAATGGCAGGATGTAAAAAATCATTTAGCTAGCATTCTCATTACTGCAAAATAATAAGCAAGTAAATAAGTAAACAAGTAAATAAATAAATAAGTGAATTAATAAATTAATAAATTAGTAAATTAATAAATAAGTAAATAAATAAAGTAAATAAAAAAATAAATAAAATAGTAAATAAGTAAATAAATAAGTAAATAACTATATAAATAATTAAGTAAATAAATAAACAAATATGTAAGTAAATTAATAAGTAAATAAATAAATAAAGTTTAATTAAATCTTTCAAACAAATAAAAAATTTGTTTATTCTAATTACTGTGATGACTTTTCTTACATTATTATCATCATAAATATTTTGAATAATTGTCATGAAAATAATGGCAGGATGTGAAACATCATTTGTGGAATGGTTTGACAGTTCCACTTTTGTCCACACGATGGTGGTCTTCCCTTAACTTTGGCTACAATAGATGCTGAGTTTAAACAAGTGTGTTATGTGCTTGACTTGGGACCAGTGACACATTCACAGAGATCTGCTGATGTGTGTTCAAGAAGAGCTTCAGTTGTTTTCAGAATTATTAAGAATGCATATGTGTGAAGTTCAGATAATTAGCGATGTTTGTTGAGTCACACATTGCTATTACATTTCATTACAGCGCAAACCAAACCATGCACAATGAGGCAAAGACAAAGAAATACATAACGCTATTAAAAAAAAAGAATAGCTTAACAAAGTACATTACAAAGCCTTTAAAAATGTTTCTATTTTTCAAAATCCACATTTTGAGCCACAAGTAAATGAGCCATAATGTGAATGACTTTAAATGACATAAAAAGTGAGAAATGTAGAAATTTAACCAACTTACTAATGCACTTCCAACCAATAAGAACACATAATTAGCTTCCTAGAAAGGCTGTACAATTCTGGATAAAATGTGAATCACATTGCTTTTATTATTATTAGTGTTGTTGTTGTTGTTGTTGTTATTTTTATTAATTTGTTATAGACATCAGAATGTTTGTAGATAAAATCAGAATAGACTGGAGGAACTATGACGTCACCTTGTAGGCGAATCGGCTGCTAGCATAAAACTGGTTCCCTCAAAAAAACCCCTATAGGATTTTCCCATAGGCTTTTCGAAAATTGCAAATAATAAGCTCTGTGTTCAAACACTGTTCATTACACTTACACGTTTTGTCCAGGCGGATAATCCGCACACGGAAATACAACTTTTAGCACTTTTGGATCTTGAATGCAAACGCAAGAACTGAAAAGCTAACATTAGGCTATAAACGGACTGCAGCCTTCGGGGCGCTCGCCTGTGACGTCAGCACCACCCTGCTACAGACAACTCTTCAAGCTTATTTTTTAGAAATAAGGTCCATGACAATGATTTAGGCCCTCGGTTTATTATATTATAATCCGCACTATATATTATAAACAAATAGGGGGAGCGCGGGGTACAAAGTAACACTTTTTGTTTTGATTAATTATCGACCAAAAGTAATAGGGTAAGACAAATGATATTTTTATACAGATAAAATAAAAGCCTCTCCTACAAATTAGCACAATTTGCATGTCCATCGGACTCACCGTTTCTTTAAAATATTGCCAAAAGCGCCAGGAGTGAAATGTTACAACTTACCCCGTATGCGGGGTAAGTTGTAACTAGGGGTGTAACGATACACCAAAGGCACGATTCGGTTCGGTTCATGGTTTTGGAGCCACGGTTCGGTTCGGTTTCTGTTTGCTGTGGGGTTAGGGTTGATGTCATCTTAACAGCAATGCTAAGGAACAATAGATTCACTTAATAACAAGAACAACTAAACTTTTTCTTTATTAACTTTGCCATCACATTTTAGTACAGTCAGGATACCTGAGTAAACAACAAAAATGAAATAAATACCTCCAATATAGACTAGTCAGAAAAAACAATTCTCTTTAGTGCAGCCATCTTAAGAAAGTAAACTCTAAAATTAAATAAATAACTGCAGTGTAGACTATAGTGAAAGATAAACAGGCTTGTCCTCTCTAAGAACATATGAAATATTTCAGTTAATTTCAGTTAAGATGAACACAGTTTCCATAATTATACTTTATTGATAAAGGTCAATGGCTCTGCATACAATGACTTTATCTTGCTGGAGTCTATATCCGCCTCACTCCACCCCAGGACGCGTTAATGTCGCAAAACGCACAAAAACGCACTTCAGCAGCGGTTATTTGAAAGCCCAAATAAACATCTGCACTTGAGCGTGTATATTTGAGGGCGTGCAAGACGTTTTGCGCACGAACAGCGGAAGTCGGCGCGCAAGCAAAGAGAATACACTGCAGTTTTGTCTGAAACTAATGTTACGGTTCTAGCTGGTTGTATTTTAGCCTCCCGTTCGCTCTCACTCTCTCTCTATCTCTCACTCTCTCTCTCTCTCTCTCTCCGTGCCTGTCATTTCTGTATGTCCACCTTCACGACAGCTGATTGGTCAGGAGACCGATCTATCATCACTGGGCGTCGTGGCGCGGGGATATGAAAAGCCCGTCAGGAAAAGCGGAGATGAGCGCATCTTCCTTTGATCTTGTTTTTCGTGTATTTTGCTAACATGATTATGATTTTCGTTGTTTTTGCTTAACTTTCGTTTGGGCAAAATTATTTAGCATTACTTTTGCCCACTTTGAGATATTTTGTGATTTTTGTACATTTTTAATTTGATTGATTTGTTTGTTGGTTTTTGGCTCAGCTATTTCCCGTCATATTGAGCTTTACCTCCTCAAGTAGAAGATGTTTTATGACTTCCATTTTGCAAACACATAGAAAATGTATTGTTAAAGACATCAGGTAAGAGGTGAACGTCATCTTTGTATTTATTTTATTCTACAGTTCAGTATAGGGAAGAATGCGGTGCACGGCGCTGAAAACTGCAATGTCAATATATTGCCTGCGCGCCTATTCTCTCCGTCCATGCACAAAACTCCTGCGTGCCCCCATATATACTCCGCTCAAGTGCTCCTTAGTGTGTTTATGTATAACAAGTATGTCTCCAACCTTCATTAGATTTGCTAGAAATATTTATGAATGTCTCCAATAGACCCGAGCGGCATTAATGCTCCCTGAAGTAAAGTGAAACGGCTAAACTCCATCAAGATAACCTCATCTATACATTTTAAAGTATTATAAAGCATTATCTATTATCTATAAAGTATAATTATGGAAACTGTGTTCATCTTAACTTAAAGCGGTCGTATTTGCCAGCCTCACAGGCTGCATGCACCTGTCAGTCAGTTACTGATGCGTGATGCGTAAACACACTAAATCGCACTTCAGCTGCGTGTTTTTGAAAGCGCACTTGAGCAGAGTATACACGAGGGCACGCAAGAATCCCGTGCACCAACAGAGAAAATCTGCGCGCAAGCATCAGTCAGTGGCGGGGTGAATTTTGGTGTGGCGCCCTGCCATGGAAGAATGAATGTAGCGGAAACCATGCAGTAATCGAGTGATCGCGCACTCACATGACATGACATGCACTTGGAAAATACTAACTTTATAATATAATATTTAGAACAAAACCTCATTACTAATACAATTTAATCAAATGTGATCAAATAAATATGTGCTTAAATTTTGTTTAATTAGTTAGAGACAAGTGACGTCAACCTCAACAATGGGCAGCAGGGGGCGTGAGAGTATCGCGGTACGCCACGAGAGTTTCGCGATTCGTATCGTGGTTGGTGTATCGCGATATTTCGGTTCGGTTCGAAGTATTGTTACACCCCTAGTTGTAACAGACAGAGGGTTAGTTGTAACACATGTTTATAAAGGCAGATTTCACACAATTAATTTAAATTCAGTTTACTTTAAATAGTAGCTATATTTCCTCAGTATTTGGCTGATTTCTTTTTTATTCTACATAGCACAGTATGTTTATTTATTTATTTGTTTATTGGATAAACACATTTGAATTTATTTGCATTATTATCCATTTATTCATTATTATACACACACATTTATTTGCATTATTAGCAATAAATATTTTTTTTTTCTATAAAAAAAATATTTTCTATTAAAAAACATTTTTATTTAAAAAGTTCTCAACATTACATTAAAAATTCAAAAAAATAATTTGTTAGTTTAGTTGGTGTTCAACAGTGTGTGGCTTAATTGTAACACCCTGTTACAACTAGCCCCGATGTGTCATGTTTTACTCAAAGCTGGCTAGCAGTCTCTGTGTGTTTTATACATCTTTCAAAATGGTTTCATCTTTTAGCCTAGAAGACGGTGATCACGACAATATAAGATTTTACGTTCATACTTTCCCCGATTTTTTTCAAAATAAAAAAATATCGACTATAATAAAAAATACTTTTATGCTGCAAAAATGGATTCTCCTGTGTATCTCATCCAAATTTCACCGAAAATGTTCAATAATTGGCAGGAAGACGTCTGCCGACACTGCGGTGAAAACCTCGGAAGCATGCCATGATTAACCCTGAGCAAATACCTTAAAACTCCGTGTTACATTTAACCCCGCGTTACTTTGTGCCCCGCGCTCCCCTAAATACGCAAAAGCCCATAGACCTATGTGCCTTTTGGATAGTTTTTACGTGGGAAATACATTTTGTTTTGCTTTACGGTTGTTGTAAAAGTTTTAAAACTCTATGTATAAATGTGCCCACTTAGTATTATCTTAAGACATTTAAATAAGTGTATCGCTCGCGTGCACACAGCCCGCTTACCTCAGTAACAGACGACAGAAATGAGGCGTTAGGGATAGGTTTAATGTTATATGCCTGAAAGTTCCATCATGGACACAGAACAACATTCAATATTCTTTTTTGTCACAGAGTACAGCGAAAAGCAGCCCATACAGTCACATATGCGATACATTTTAAGCAGGAGTGTAAATATTGCAGAGTTAAATGTGTTCAGATGAAAAAAAAAACCAGATGAAAAATCTATGGATCACGTTAAAATGAAAGTTAACCAAAAGATGTGTAGCTTTGCTATGGACAAAGATGCAAAGACCAAACGCTATTCAATGGATAAGACAAATGTTGTCAAGCCTGCCATTAGAAAAAATAACTTGTATACTAAAAGCTAAACAGCGTGTATTTGAAATTATATGGAGTCCTTTCATTAGTTATATCAAAGAAGTGGAATTAACAGAGGAAGAAGTTGATGAATAATTTTTATTGGACAATGCAGTTCCAATCTTACAGTTCTGTATTGATACATTCTTCAATGTATATTTGCTGTACCTAGTACTTAGTATGATTATAACTGTCATGTTTGAATAGATTACCATTAACGACAAAAAGAGGAGCAGTTCTACTTTTATTTGTTTTTTATTTTTTTATTTTTTTGTTTTTATTTATTTTTTTGTTGTTGTTTGTTTTTTATATAAATATATATATCCTCATATTTTGTATAATTTGTAAATGCAACAAGGTTATTGCTGCAAAAAATGTTTGTAAAATGTTGTATTTCAATGTGTACAAACTGAAAACGAAAATAAAAATATTATGGAAAAAAAAAAAATGACAGTTAACGTGTATTACACATTTATTCACACGTTTGCATTACTGAGAGCAGGAAAGAGACAGGCTGCACTGGTAAGCAGTATCCCCATAATATTGTTAAAATAAATGATCAACAAATTAATCTGTCTTGACAGTGTTTACAAGTGAAGGCATTATCTACACACAATATGTATTCCCAATTAGAAAAATACTACAAACTATAAAATACTAATCATGAAAATACCTAAATAACAGACAAATCCAAATGCCCAACGCAAGCGAGCTGCGCTCCAGACCAGTTCAGCTTGATGACGTATAATGTCTCCGACACCGCCTGTAGGCCCGATTAGCAACTTGATAGCAACCGTCTTTTTAAAGAAGCGTAACCGATTTAAAAAAATCAAGAGTGTGATGTAACTGATGTGTTTTATGTCGTAGAATAAAACGTGAAAGTATTTTGAGTTTGTGTTATTCACAGACCTTATTTAAGCGCTTTAACTGAAATCCCATTGAAAAAACCCACTGACTTTGGGACGAGGGAACCGGAACTGCTGAAATGCTTACTCGCTTTCGGGTTTTTGCATACAAATTGACGTCATAGTTCCCTCACTCTATTCTGAATAGATAAAATAACAGAATAACACTTTAGGTTCTTATACTATTCTAATTTTGAAGTAACTTCAGGTTTTTCATCTCATGATAAAACAAATTATTCACTGACAAATAGATTTTTAATGGCTGCTTATTGTAATCTATTGGACAGACAACTTATCCAGCATATGTTTTAGACAGCGCAATTCCTTCCAGCTGCAACCCAGTACTGGGAAACAGCCATACACACTCATTCGCACTAGGCATGGGCCGGTATAAGATTCTGATGGTATGATAACCTTGGATAAAAAAATCAAGGTGTCACGGTATCACGATATTGTGATTACTGCTCTAAAATATATTCTTTTTAAATGTCTGGGTAAAAAACAAAAACTTTTTTCCCCTTTGAGCACAATATATTTTATTTTTTGAAAGATTTATCATGTTTTGGAGCAGTAAACATGTCATGTTAAATAATTCAATAGATTAATAGACTTCTGCTGTCTTCATTTGTTTCAAAAACACTGATTTCTTTACAATTTAAAACAGCACCTTTGAATATTTTTTTCTGCTGGAGGTACTGTTGTCCTAAAAAACAAAACAAAAAAGTAAATAAAAAATATTACACATACCTTAGGAACGATATTACAGAAAATCTTGGCGGTTTTAAAACCTTACTTTTCCAAACCGCTGTATACCTTATAAACGGTTATCGTCCCATGCCTAATTCGCACACATACACTATGTCTTTATAGCGCATATCTTTGGACTGTAGGGGAAACCCATGCCAACACGGGGAACATGTAAACTCCACACAGAAATGCCATCTGGCTCAGCCGGGACTCAAACCAGCGACCTTCCTGCTGTGAGGCAACAGTGCTAACCACTGAGCCTTGGTGAAACAATATCATGAAATGTTAGTCTATTTCAGACATTGAAAGTCTAATGTAAAGGTAATTTATAATATATACACAGGGTTTTTCTTGAATCTAAATGATGCAGAGGTGGTATCGCAATCATGGAATTTTTGCTACTAGAAATGAAAACATTTTGCATTATTCTTGATTTTTTTTTTTTTGTTTAACGGCACAATTTAAATGTAATTAAATAAATGACAAGTGCTTGAGCATCACCTGAAGTCTCATTAAAATTAATTCATTTCAGTGATTTTGGTTTGTCATATTAAATTTCACTTATATATTTTTCTTTATCACATTACAAAAAAATAAATAAATCATGTTTTGACTGTTGTTATGGTTTGGCTGTTTTTTTTCTGCCATTTTATTCATGGCAATCAAGTGCAGTCACTAGGCTGTATCTGTTAAAATAAGGCCTGTGGAATTTATCTACTCTGTGCTCATCCAGTCCCTCCTAGATTTTGTGCAAAAAAAGTACTGATTTTTAAAGCCAAAAATAACTTTTTTGCAACAATTTTACTTCAAATTTGTGGAATTATAAAATATACACAAATCTTCTCTGTCCCATGTCTATGAAAGTCTACCAGAAGAGCATTTATATGTGAATATAATGTAAAACATAATGTATTTAATGTAAAACAATGCAGAGCGTGGGCCAGGAGTTTGAAGTGTTTTGCCTAACCAAAAACTGTATATATATATATATATATATATATATATATATCTTTCAAGGTTTCCGCTACATTCATTCATCCGTGGCGGGCCGCCACGCCAAAATTCATCCCGCCACGGCTACATTACAGCTTCTTATTTAAAATATTTAGTCGTGTTTTTTATAGCGGATTATAATCGCACCAAAACATATTTAATATATTGCATATTGATAACTTTTCTGTAACCGTAGTAGTGCTGTGCGCTATTTGTTCAAGGTGACATGCTGACTGACTCTCTGACAGACTGACTGACAGGTGCGTGAGTCTAGCAAACACCGCGTAGCTTTCAGTTAAGATGAACACAGTTTCCATAAGTATACTTTATTGATTAAGGTCAATGGCTTTGCATACAATGACTTTATCTTGCTGGAGTTTAATGCCGTTTCACTTTACTTCAGGACGCGTTAATGTCGGAAAACGCACAAAAACGCACTAAATCGCGCTTCAGCAGCGCTTACTGGAGAGCGCACAAGAAGATCTGCACTTGAACGTGTAAATTTGAGTGCGTGCAAGAAGTTCTGTGCTCGAACAGAGGAAATCGGCGCGCAAGCAAAGAGATTCGCATGCTCGTATTACATGAATGCTATCTCAACTTGTAATACTGCGTGTAATATTTGTCTTTGAAATAGTTGGCAGATCTGTGTAAAAAAAAAGTCCTGCCGCCACTGCTGGAAAAAATCCTAGAGGAAACACTGTCTTTGGATATTTTTTTCTGCTGGAGATACTGTTGTCCTAAAAAACAAAACAAAAAAAAGTAAATAAAAAATCTTACACATACCTTAGGAACGATATTACAGAAAATTTTAGTTTTAAAACCTTACTTTCCAAACCGCGGTATACCTTATAAACAGTTATCATCCCATGCCTAAGACACTTCTATACAGCTTAAAGTGACATTTAAAGGCTTAACTAGGTTAATTAGGTTAACTACGCAGGTTAGGGTAATTAGGCAAGTTATTAATTAGACAGTCTAAGTTAGTCTTGAAAAATATCTAGTCAAATATTATTTACTGTCATTATGGCAAAGATGAAAGAAATAGTTATTAAAACTATTATGTTTAGAAATGTGTTGAAAAAATCTTTCTGTTAAACAGAAATTGGGGAAAAAATAAACAAGATGGCTAATAATTCAGGGGGGCTAATAATTCTGACTTCAACGGTGTATATTACAAGCTCCTCTAAATGTTGCAGCATCTGCTTGATTAGGCATTACATTTTCATTATAGGTCATGATAATTAAGTTGTTTAGTCATTGAAATGTCTTTTGGGGTTTGACATTTGCTTCAGAACGAAAATCCTGAACAATGTTGCTGCTGCAACCTTCATTTGAAACATCAGGTTCTTTTTAAAACATGATTTTGATCATAATACTAAAAACGTCAAGGTTTAAATCCGAATTTTGAACATATAAAACAATACTTCTGTGACAATTTGAAACTAGTGTTGTCACCATACTGGAATTCCATACACACTTTATAACACAGAACTAGGATAATAATACTAGTTGACGAATATACTAAAGACTGAAGCTGCTTCAACCATACAGTAATGCTCTCTTATAGTCAAACATGGTTTTGTACAACTGTGATTAAAAAAGGTTTAATAAACATGCAAATTGTGACCATTTATAATTAAGTTTGCGTGGGTTGTTGAATAAAGAGTTTGATCTTTAAATGATTAATTGTTCAGCTCTACTATCTAGCAACCACCCAAAACACCCAAACAACCACACAGCAAAACCCTTGTGGCAGTAGGTCAGCACTCGCATGCTGTTCAGATCATCTAAAGACCTGGCTGCCATTGTTTCCTCATGTGAACCTTCCCCTCTGTCTCTCCGAGTTTTATGTGTTCACCCAAAACATTAGCCAGAGTCTCCAGCCATTGCCAAATGCGACAGCTACGGCTATAAGAGACATCAGATGTGCTGAGTCTCGGGTTTGAGTCAAGTACGCGTGAATGCTTTGGCCTTGTGTTTTTAAGTGGACATGTCCCACACTGAGCAGCTGCAGGTCAGGACGCGGGCTTTAATCAGGCCGCGGGGCAGCAGCACCTCCATGATCGTCCCCCCTTAGCTCTTTGATCGCACACTTTCATCTGATTCAATTATCCCCATCCACCTGTTAACGGCCAGGCGCCAATCACAATGGCTGGCCCTCGTCTCGCAGCTCAAAGGGAAGGTAGATTCTGTGTGTGTGTGTGTGTGTTTGTGTGTAAGTAGTTTGCATGAAGTCCAGCAGATTTAGCTGCTGTGCCCCTTTAGATCTGTTCTTTGATGTAGTGGTCAAACACTGAGCCAGATATACATATTGTTGCCTTTCAGCCCCCTTCTGGTTGGCATGCTGCACTACATCTCATGTCATGACTGCATGCTGCTTAAAGGTGCTATATGTACATTTTTGACTTTTCTAAATCATAGAAATGCCATAATAAGTTTGCATATATTTAAGAAACATACTAAGTGAACATACTTGTTTATCTGAAAAACAACGCTAAAGTCAGATATTCTCATTTGAAAATGTGCATTCCGTGTCCGAATGTCTGCTTTGTATTGCTCTCGATAACCTGCTCTAGTCACAGTTTAAAATATAGCCTTTGTTTATTTTATTTTCAAGATCTGAGGCAAACTATCTGCTGCTGCTTTCAGAATGGCAATAAACGTCATGTAAAATGGTCTTCAAACTCACATTTGTAGCATTTAAGACTTAATAATTTAAGTCTTAATTAATTTTAATTAAGATTTAATAATGCATAACCAGTACCTGAGGTGATCCTTGTCATACAACCCCAAATCAAAAAAGTTGGGACAGTATGAAAAACGCAAGTGATTTCTAAATTTACTTTGACTTGTATTTCATTGCGGACAATACAGCAATGTGTTCCTCATGATTTTTTTTTTTTTTTTTTTTTTAAATAAACACATATTCCAAAAAAAGTTGAAACAGCGAAGCAGTTACCTATTTGTAATGTTGCCATTCCTTTTCACACCACTTAAAAGACGTTTAGGGACACAAGTGATGAAGTGTTTCAGGTGTAATTTTGTCCAGTTTTTTTCTGCAAACTAGTCTTAAGATGGGTAACAGTACGGGGTCTTCATTGTTGCATTTTGCACTTTAAAATGTCCCACACATTCTTTATTGGAGACAGGTCAGGACTGCAGGCAGGCCAGTCAAGTACCTGCATCCCCTTCTTCTGCAGCCAGGACTTTGTAATGTGTGCAGAATGTGGTTTTCCCTTGTCTTGTTGAAATACAGTTGCAATCAGAATTATTCAACCCCCTGATTTATTAGCCCCCCTGTTTATTTTTTTCCCCAATTTTTGTTTAACGGAGAGAACATTTTTTCAACACATTTCTAAACATAATAGTTTTAATAACTCATCTCTAATAACGGATTTATTTTATCTTTGCCATGATGACAGTAAATAATATTTTACTAGATATTTTTCAAGACACTTCTATACAGCTTAAAGTGACATTTAAAGGCTTAACTAGGTTAATTAGTTTAACTAGGCAGGTTAGGGTAATTAGGCAAGTTATTGTATAATGATGGTTTGTTCTGTATACTATTGAAAAAATATTCAGCTTAAAGGGGCTAATAATTTTGACCTTAAATTGGGTTTAAAAAAAAAATTAAACTGCTTTTATTCTAGCCGAAATAAAACAAATAAGACTTTCTCCAGAAGACAAAATATTATCAGACATACTGTGAAAATTTCCTTGTTCTGTTAAACATAATTTGGGAAATATTTAATAAAGAAAAAGAAAATCAAAGGGGGTTCAATAATTCTGATTGCAACTGGACATCCTTGGAAAAGAAGGCAGCATATTGTGCTCCAAAATCTCAATGTACTTTTTAGCATTAATGGTGCCATCACAGAAGTGCAAGTTACCTTTTTCCCAGGGCACTGACATGACCCCATACCATGACAGACCCTAGCTTTTGGACTTGTTGCTGGTAACAGTCTGGATGATTCTTTTCTACTTTGGTCCAGAGCACACAGCGTCCATTTCTCCCAAAACACACCTGGAATACTGATTCATCTGACCAAAGTACATGTTTCCACTTTGTGACGGTCCATCCCAGATGCCAGATGGTTAGGACAGAAACTCTCTTTTTAATATGAATCATATTCTTGTGTCTCATTGCTTGTAGTCAGGATACGGTGTAGGCTTGATAGTCAGGCATGCATGCTCCTGTTGGTGTCGGCAATCTGGCAACCTGCGTTTGCATGGATTTGTCAGTGGAGGGGTGATGTGAAAAAGTGTTTTAATTTTGAATTGCAATACCTAGTTCATCCGCTGGGTGTCAATCATACATACTTCACCTTGTTTATACTTTCGCCAGGCTCTTTAGCGCGAGCCCACGCTAAGTGTACGTGCACAGCCGTGAGTTGTGGAGGGTTTCATACTCATCGAGTCCTCCGCCTTCAGAATTAGCCACTACTGAGAATGAAGCTCGGCTGCCCCCTACTGGTAATGTATTTCCTGAGTCAGAGAATTTCCCTGAGTACTGCGGCTAACCGCTGTTAGTCATGGCATTCTGTTCCCTGAGACGTGCATTTCTAAAGGCCCCATCTGTAAGACTGAAGGGCTTTATTCTACTAAAACAATTGTTCTGGATGTACTTTATCCCACTTATTAACATAACATTACATTGCTATGAGCCGTAATAGTTTATTCGTTTTTTTAATTAAACGTAAATCGGACAGAAATTAAACTGGTGGAGTGGAGCTGATGGAACATACAACAACCTGCACATTTTTCAGTCACAAGATAGCTTGCCAAAAATGCAAAGGTGACAAAAACAAATTGTTGAATGGAGCATATGCTAACCTATGTATTATTCATTCACAAGATGACGCCAAACAGACAAAATCAGCAGTGTAACGGACAAGCAGATACATATGAATGTGAATGCAAGTATATGAATTTGAATGTATTCCCTGACGGTCAAGATGATTTGAAGTTCCCGGATGAGCCTGTGTTATTCAGCGGTTGTTATTTTGGAATAACATACCATGGAATGTCACGACTGACTAATCAGAATTGAGTATTCAAGACACCCATGTAATAAAAGATGAAAAAGTGAGTGCTATTTAAGTAAATGCTCCTTTGGTCTTGATACAGGAGAGATTGTAGTCTTTTGAGTGCATTTAGGTGCAAAGTAAAGACCTAAATTGAACAAATCCCTGTTGTTTGGCTGCTTTCAATTAGCAATGCATTTGTCACAGATTGCTCCTTGCTTATGATGCTTGTTTTACAGCTGACATAAAATAAAGTATTAGGTTAAATGTAGCAGGTGCCAAACAGTTACACATGCTCAGTCCCAATGGAAATGTCTTATACATTGGCTTGGTATATCCCTACTTGCAGTGATTTATGTCATGTATGATAGTAGGCCATGCACTCAGATGTGATTGACAGCAACAAAAAAATAAAAATAAAAATCACAGCAGCGCTTTTAAAACTGCTGTTTGATGTTTATTTTAGGCTGGAGCTTAATAGTAAGTCCAAATGAAACCACAGAAAGAAAGAAAAAAATGAGGAAAAAAAAAAGAGAGGGCGTATGTGCTCCCAAATACTTCATATAGTCATCACATCCTCGCTCTCTCTTCATAATCCGACTAACAAGGGATTAGTTTAATTAGTCGAGATTTGCGTTAAGCATTCATAATTAGCCCGGGAACACGTTCTTAATTTGCCTGTGAAACAAATGTGTCATGGCTGTCGAAATCAGTGACATCTAGTCAGACGAGTCACAGCCTTTGAAGATGTCATTGGTGGCCTCAGTTCTGCAGATCAAACTGGGACTATCTGCGCAAAGAAAGAGATCAGAATATCACTGGAAATGATATATAATAAATGCCCCCAACAGACATGCGTGTGGGGTACGTCTGCTGTTGCTTTATACATGACCATAGAAACAATTTACCTTTCATTCATTCATTTTCCTTCAGCTTACTCTCTTATTTTTCAGGGGAATGAGCCGCCAACTATTCCGGCATATCTGGACTTCTACGCATTTGGATATTGACGAATTTTAAGGCCATTTTAGTGTATTGTGAAGGGCAAGCGCTAATACAGAACCATATTAATTGTTTTCTTTTTTACAGGAGGGAGAAATTGTTCAGCAATGCATCACCCTCCAGACCTCTGTCCTCAAGTCCCATCAAACACACTCTGAAGGATGATGTCAAGATGGTGAGAACTTAATTTAATTTATTGTCATTTATTTGTATAGCACTATATGGCATACTGATTGTATTGTAACATGTTTACACAGTGATAAATAAGTAAATATCAAAAAGTAAATGGTGCAAACTTAACTTAAAGGGGATAGTTCACCCAAAACTGAAAAGTCTGTCATCATTTACTCACCCAATATTTGTTCCAAACCTGCTTGACTTTCTTTCTTCTGTTGAACACAAAAGAAGCTGTTTTGAAGAAAGCTGGAAACCTGTAGTCATTGACTTCCATAGTATTTGTTTTCCTATGGAAGTCAATAGTTACAGGTTTCAGCTTTCTTCAAAATAGCTTCTTTAGTGTTTAACAGAATCTAATAAAGGTTTGGAATCAATCAAGGGTGAGTAAATGTTCAGTTTTAGGTGATCTATCCCTTTAAATCAGATATAAAATCCGCTTTTACACTGCTCTAAACAAACATAAAAGTTGTGTCATAATTTAGCTTAGGTTTATAAGACTGGAAGGATGAGGCAAAATCTCGTTTGTGGCTGAACGGTCTCTAATACAGTGTTTGATTCAGTTCCGCAACAGTGTCATTGTTGCAGAATTGATCAGTTATGAAACACACATGATTCTGACTCATCCTAAATCTCACCCTAAAGGCCGATTTATACTTCTGCGTCAAGCGCACGCGTATGCTACGGCGCAGCCTACGCATGGACGCATAGCCCCTCGCCGTGGCCGTCGGCGTCGTTGACGTGCACCTCTCAAAAAATGTAACGCGTACGCGTATCGCAAGCTCTGTGATTGGTCGGCTTGGTAGCGCTGACGAGTGTGGGCGGAGGTGAGAGCCGCGCGCCCGATGCAGCGAGTGTTTACAAGTGTGGAGTCCCGTGAAGGAGCTCCGGATGGAGACTGTTGTTTTGTGTTTACCTTATGATTAAAGTTGTTCCACGTCCGACGGTTCCCGCCTCAAAATGAGCGAGTTTGAGCCACTTGTACATTAAGGAAGTGTTCAGGAAAAACAAAAAAACCAGCGAAGAAACTCGACACAGAGGAACATAAACACCTACTGCCAGCTAGCGTTTCGGAAGTGTATTGCAGAGAAACAGAAACAGCGCGCAGAAGTATAAATGCACGGCTACGCGCGGGGCTTGCGCCGTGGGTTACGGCGATCACTTGACGCAGAAGTATAAACCAGGCTTAAGGCCATGGTCAGTCAGATCTGTGGACCTCACATATGTACGTTCTAAATTGTTTTACCAATTGGCAACAAAGATTTGGCTGCAATGACCTTTCTTGGGTTAAACCCAAAAATGAAAAGTAAGTTATGGATATTTTCACATTTCCAGGTTTCTCAGTAGCATAAGGGGCCAATCACACCGAACGTGCTTTTACGTTCCAAAAAATACGTAGTGTACCACACTGCCTTTTTTGACAAGAAAAAAAGTGTGCTTTTTACGTCACTAGGCAACGATTGAATCAGCTGTGTATTGCGCGCGAGTGTTGCTGTTGATATTGGTATCATTTTAATGTTTAATATTACTGTGCAGTGTTTCCTCTAGGATTTTTTCCAGCAGTGGCGGCAGGACTTTTTTTTTTACACAGATCTGCCAACTATTTCAAAGACAAATATTACACGCAGTATTACAAGTCGAGATAGCATTCATGTAATACGAGCATGCGAATCTCTTTGCTTGCGCGCCGATTTCCTCTGTTCGAGCACAGAACTTTTTGCACACACTCAAATTTACACGTTCAAGTGCAGATCTTCTTGTGCGCTCTCCAGTAAGCGCTGCTGAAGCGCGATTTAGTGCGTTTTTGTGCGTTTTCCGACATTAACGCGTCCTGAAGTAAAGTGAAACGGCATTAAACTCCAGCAAGATAAAGTCATTGTATGCAGAGCCATTGACCTTTATCAATAAAGTATACTTATGGAAACTGTGTTCATCTTAACTGAAAGCTACGCCGTGTTTGCTAGGCTCACGCACCTGTCAGTCAGTCTGTCAGAGTCAGTCAGCATGTCACCTTGAACAAATAGCGCACAAAGCCGTGGCGGGATGAATTTTGGCGTGGCGGCCCGCCACGGATGAATGAATGTAGCGGAAATCTTGCTGTGATATCCAAGATTTGTGAAGTCATACAGCTCTGAAAAAATTCAAAACAGCAACCTCTAGTCTCTCCTCCATCTTCAAAAATCTCCATAGTCGTCTTAACAACACAAATACTGCTGTCGCCTCAATGGAAACTCCGCCTCGGCTTTCATTTGATTGTAGATCGGAAAAGACGTGACTGAAGTAACATGCTTTTTCCGCTCAGATTTGACTGTTTTCAACCGCGAGCTCGCAATGGAAAAAACACAAGGTGCAACAGGCGGTTAAAATGTGAGACTCGCGCATAAGCAGCGTGCAAAACGCTCGCAGCCGTTAGTAAATCATTCAAAAAAGGTGCCTCCCAACGTGAAAAGCACGTTCGGTGCAATTAGCCCCTAAGTCATCATAGTTTGGTAAACTAAGAGCACAGTGATTAGAAGAGTACAACAAATCATTGTTTTACAATCCTATTTGCTGAAATAATAAAAGAAAAACTTTGCGATAGGGTAATCAAGACTTTCAGAAAAAGGAAATTGTGTGAGACTTATAATTGCAGCCAGAAGAGAGAACATTGTCAAATGTACTGTCTCGCCCATACACTCTGCATTACAAACGCCTCGCATAAGAGGTCATTTGTTTTGGTTGTAATTTGATGCATTGAGGATATAATACATACATAAATACATATAAATGTTCATATTATTAATATTAATTGATATTAGGCCCATATGTAGGTCTATTGTTTGTTAAAATGCTAAATTTTGTATAGACTTCAGTGCTTCCTCTAGGATTTTTTCCAGCTGTGGCGGCAGGCCTTTTGATCTACCAACTACCTTTGGCGTTATTTCAATGACAAATGTGACGCAGTACTACATGTCGAGATCGGATTTGTATAATACGTGCATGCAGATCTTTTTGCTTGCGCTTGGATTTCCTCTGTTCGTGCACAAAACTTCTTGCACGCCCTCAAATATACACTGCTCAAGTGCAATTTATCGCGTTTACGTAGTGAATTTGTCTCTAACCTTTATTAGATTTGCAAGGAATATTTATTAATATCTCCAATAGACCTACAGAGCGGCATTAATGCATCATGAGGTAAAGTGAGACGGCTATAAACTCCAGCAAGATAAAGTCTTTATTTGTTGTATGCAGAGCCATAGACATTTATCTATAAATAAAGTATAATTATGGAAACTGTTTTCATCCTAACTGAAAGCTAAACGTCGTGTTTGCTGGCCTCACGCATCACGCACCTGTCATTCAGTCAGTCAGCATGTCACCTTTAAGGGTTAAACAAATAACGCACAGCACTACTACGGTTACAGAAAAGCTTTCGCTGTTATAATTCACTTACCTTTTAATACGTTTTGGTGCGATTATAACCCGCTATTTAAAAAAAAAAGTCAATGTTTTGAATGAGAAGCTGTAATGTAGCCGTGGCGGGATGAATTTTGGCGTGGCGCCCCGCCATGGTAGAATGAATGTAGCGGAAACCTTGGACTTTGAATGGTGGATTTGAATAGACTTTGAATATATCCTGGTCATTAATGCACAGTAAAGTGATGCATCAGAATACAACTATTCCTAATTCTGAAGTTGAATTATTATGCTTGAGACATATGCTTGCAATTTGTCATTGACAACATTCTTAGACCGTTTTATTCACTCGTAAGATCAGACGTTTGTCATTATCAGATTCCCTCATTCATTATATTTAAAATCAAATAGGCTAGAGTATTTATACTGACACTGTTAAACATTTATTTCCTTGGACAACACTTTGTGTTGGATATGAAAGAAAAAACATATCAAATGCTTGTCGTAATCATAACTCGATATGATTATTTAAATGCGATATGATTATTTAAATGATGTGCACGTCGGTTTCACTTACTCCCGAGTGTGGCTCATGTCATAGCTGCCGTGTCTTTGAGAAAGAAAAAAAAAACATAGATGGAAATCATACATCCCAAGGTTTCCGCTACATTCATTCTTCCGTGGCGGGCCGCCACACCAAAATTCATCCCGCCACGGCTACATTACAACGCATTTAAAACATTCAGTCGTGTTTTTTTATAGCGGGTTATAATCGCACCAAAACATATTGAAAGGTAAGTGAATTAAACAGCGCAAACTTTTCTGTAACCATAGTGCTGTGCGCTATTTGTTCAACCCTTTAAGGTGACATGCTGACTGACTGACTGACAGCTGTGTGATGTGTGAGGCCATAGAGGTAAAGTTGGTTTTATATTCGGATATTCAGACATTCTCCTTAATAATAAAATTACATAAAAGTATTCTTTGCAATATCTAAATAGGGAAATCATATTAGCAGCCAATGACTATCAAAGTACAGCATTGTTTACAGTCAATTAGATAGTGTTAATGTTGTTTTGAGGTCATACTTGCATGCTAATTCTGACCGAATATTCAAAGTAACATGGTAAACAATATAGAGACTTCTAAATGAACGAATGTGCGAATATAAAACCAACTTTACCTCTATCGTGAGGCCAGCAAACACGGCATAGCTTTCAGTTAAGACGAACACAGTTTCCATATAAGTATACTTTATTGATAAAGGTCATTGGCTCTGCATACAATGACTTTATCTTGCTGGAGTTTAATGCCGTTTCACTTTACTTCAGGACGCATTAATGTCGCAAAACACACAAAAACGCACTAAATCGCACTTCAGCAGTGTTTATTTGACAGCGCACATAAAGATCTGCACTTGAGCAGAGTATATTTGAGGGCGTGCAAGACGTTTTGTGCACGAACAGAGGAAATCGGCGCGCAAGCAAAGAGATTCGCATGCTCGTATTACATGACTGCGATCTCGACTTGATACTGCGTTTAATATTTGTCTTTAAAATAGTTAGCAGATCTGTGTAAAAAAACAAAAAGCCTGCCGCCACAGCTGGAAAAAATCCTAGAGGAAACACTGCATCCTATGCGGCTCCAAAACGATCGCTCTGTGCAACAAACTGAATGTTATTTACAACTATATTACCTGTTATTCACAGCCTAAGCAAGTTTTGTTCGCTAAAGTATAATGTACTAAAGCGAGCATGTGTGTCCTCTCAGTAGAAAACAAACAGTGCATCAGCTCACGTGTCATTTCTGGGCCACCAATACATCATTATAATTAGACAGAAGACTTGTGAGTCCGCCTTTATGCATCTCCCAAACTTGAAAATATAACTGGCTGAATCGTAGAGATGGGATTAAGATCATGTGGGGGGTCGAACCGAGATCGCAATCTTTTTCCGATTAATTGTGCAACCCTACTGATGACCGTTAAACACGTCATAACAGTCTTATGAAAAGGGTCCATTAATTACTCACCCTCATGTTGTTCTGAACCGATGAGACATTTGTTCATCATCGGAGCACAAATGAAGATATTTTAATAAAATCTGAGAGCACCCTCATCCTTCAATGACCATGACAAGTTCAAAGCCCAGAAAGGAACCAAAAACATTGTGAAAACAGTCCATGGTAGTTCAGGTCAGGGTGTGCATTTACTATAAGCAATACCACTCTTCTGTCTTGCACTGCTCACTATAATGGCAATATGTCATATTGCAGATACCAATGGGGCACTCTGACAACCTATAGAACAGTGTTTCCCAACCCTGTTCCTGGAGGCACACCAATAGTACATATTTTGGACGTCTCCCTTATCTGACTTATTCATTTCAGGTTTTGGAGTCTCTTCTAATGTTCTGATGAGTTGATTCAGGTGTGATTGATTAGGATTGATTAGTAAAAATGTGTGTTGTTGGTGTGCCTTGAGGAACAGGGTTGGGAAACACTGCTATAGAAGATATAGGCGAACAAAGTCATTTCTACTTTTTTTTTTTCATGACCAAAGTGTTCTTTGAGCCTCGTATGATCGAAGTTGTACCACCGAAGTCACATGGACTGTTTTAACAATGTTTTTGGTTCCTTTTCTGAACCTCTCAGGACTGTTTATGCCTATGGAGGATGAGGGAGCTCTCGGATTTCATCTAATATATCTTAACTTTTTGTTCTGAAAATGAACGAAGGTCTCAGGAAATTAATAGCATTTTTTTTTGGGTTGAACTAACCCTTTAACACAACTGCTGCACAAGTTTGTATAACTTTGGGTTCATAGCTAGGAATGTTGCCTTGAGTTTTATCAAGTGTTTGTGTTTAGACAACTTCCTGTAACATAAGTTGTTTGTCCCTTTCACTATATTACACTTCAGAAGTATCCATCTACTTCATTAGAATTCAGCTTTATTCCTGGCTTCGCTTTTACTGATGAGGAAAGGCTGGGGCCGGGAAAGTAAACGTGTATCATCAGTTCCCTGGTTGCATTCAAATTATGTAGAGCTCAAAAAGATCTGAATTCTCCTGACAAAAGAGCAGTGCTTGAAAACAAATAATAAAAAAAAAAGGGGGTGGGGGGGTGTGGTCATGTGACCCACTACAGGAATTTACTGCATGTGAAGGGAAAAGCAGAAATGATGTGAAACAGTCAAACATCTGGTGTGCCATAAGGGGAATATGTTCAGATCTCCAGTCTGCTCTCAGTTACTTGGTCTTTCTCTTTTATACGCACACACACACACACACACACACACACACACACACACACACACACACACACACACACATATATATATATATATATATATATATATATGTGTGTGTGATAAGTTGGAATGAACCGCCTACTTATCCAGCATATGTTTTACACAGTGGATCCTCTTCCTGCTGCAACCTAGTACTGGGAGACATACACTCTCGCATTAACATACATACACCACGGCCAATTTAGTTTATTCGATTCAATCCAGTGACCTTCTTGCTGTGAGGCAACAGTGCTAACCCATGAGCCACTGTGCCACCCCTCTTAGCCACGATGACAGTATGTAATATTCTCATTCATTCATTCATTTTCTTTTCGGCTTAGTCCCTTCATTAATCCGGGGTCGCCACAGCGGAATGAACCGCCAACTTATCCAGCACATATTTTACACAGTGGATGCCCTTCCAGCTGCAACCCATCTCTGGGAAACATCCATACGCACTCATTCACACTCATACACTACTAACAATTTAGCCTACCCAATTCACCTGGACTCCATGTCTTTAGACCGGAACACCCGGGGGAAACCCACGCGAACGCGGGGAGAACATGCAAACCCCACACAGAAAGGCCAACTGACCCAGCCGAGGCTCGAACCAGCGACCTTCTTCCTTTGAGACGACAGCACTACCCACTGCGCCAAAGTGTCGCCCCACTTAATATTTTACTAGAGATTTTTTAATATACTAGTATTCAGCTTAGGGTGTACTCACACTAGGCACGGTTGTCTTGAACCTAGCTCAGGCGCAATCGTACTCCCTCTCTCCCCCTCTGCCCGCACTCCTATTGCATTTTTTGGCTTCCAAGCCTGAGCATGCGTACATCATCAATGATGTGACTTTTCAGTTTAACAGAAGAGAAGTGCTCTCGCTTCGTACAATGGAGATTGCTTTAGTTTATTTTTGTTTTGTATTACTTTAAGTCGTTTGATATGCAGTGACACAGTCAAATCTTTTGCTGAACAGATCCACCACTTTTGACGTTCATAAATGCCCATGAAAGTCATTGTGCTGCACATATTAGGAGGTTTGCTGAAAGTGCAGCTGTCGTGCAGCGAAGGGTTTGCTGCGTATAAACTGTAAAGCCTCATTCACACTACAAGTGACTGGCAGCGGCAAAGCGACCAGCAACCGTTCATTTCAACGGAGAGCGAGCGACTTCCGGCGACCTCCGCCTACACAAGCGACATCGACCGTTGGCGACCAGGTGGGCACGTCGAGCGATGCGACAAAGTCCTTTAACTTTATGCAAATAAAGAGCGACTTTCTTGAGCGACAGCCAATAGGAGCACCAGTACAGCTCACGTGATCCTCTGTCAGCTCGCTCAGTGGCCGGTTGTATTCGTGCTGTATATACAGGGTTCATATGGTTATGGAAAAGTCATGGAATTTTGACATGGCATTTTCCAGGCCTGGAAAAGTTTTGGAAAAACAGAAAAACCCACAAAGTTTTGGAAAAGTTATGGAAAACAGATATCTGTATACCTGACGTGAAAAGACATCCTGTGGCGGGATTCGCACGAATGAGGTGGAACGAGTTGAGCACTTTGTGTGTTTGACTCAGGTAATGTGCATATTACACAAATCGCTCGCGTTGGAAAATCTGAACTTCAGCGTACATTCGCACCACGTTAACCAATCATGAGCTTTCTCTTGTAAGAGCGTGATTATGACGTAGTTCCTGTTGTTAGTGTTCCAAGGGGAAATACTGCTCATATAACTGGGCTCAGCTCAGCCTGAAGCACCGTTGAAAGCTTCCATCATCCAGGTACAGTTTCTGTAGGAGTTGATCAACTCACAGAGCTGGCTGTACCTCTGAAAGGATCTAGTGGACTCAGACACGATGCCGAATGAATCTACGCTGTTTTTCAGCCTCCATAAAAGCACATAACAGGGCTCGAAATTAACCTTTTTTTCTTGGTAGCACCGGTGCTCCTAACTTCAAAAATTTAGGCGCACCAGACAAAATTTATTCCCATCCGCAAAAAGTTATGAGCAACATTACTACACGTTTTATATTAACAGATTCTATTATATATTAACACTCTAATCACAACTAACAAATAAACAAAAATCTGCATGCGCTCACCGGCCCTGCACGCACTGCTTGACATGAATGAGATGAACTAAGTTAACAATAATAACTGTGCTTTTCTCACGGGTGGTGTCTGATATTGCACAGATGCTATTGACATATAACTTATTATTTGCATACGTCATCTTAATAGCAATAACGATCTTTTCAAGAGCTGCAATATTAGTTTCATCTCGGTGAATGCATGCTCTTTAGCGACTGACAGCATCGTGATGATTAAATGAAGGATTAAATAACATTAGAACATCTCGTGCTTAAAATGTGTAGATCCAGTGGCAAACACTGTTACCTGAAAACTCTGTCTCACCAGCTTTACGGTGAATGCTTTAGTCATTTTCATAGCGGACTTTAAACACTGGAAGTCTTTTATCCACTCTTTGAAAAGTGTAAATGCTGGTTTGACATTCATTACATGATCATCACTAATCAGATGTGCCATTTTTTGTAACTTTACCTGGTTTTCTAAAACTAAATCTGTCAGTGTTGTTTTCATTCTCTCGGATCCAGACCTTACGCGGCTGTAGCTCCCTGTCTTCGGAACTGAGTGATTGACAGCTGATACTAACCAATCTATTCGCGTTCTGTTCTAGCGCAGTGGGCCAATAAGAAGAGCTTGAAGGCGGGGCAAGCATTGCGGGCTTTGTTTACTGCAGCAAGTTGTCAACTGTGATAAACCATTCATGAGCGCTGCGTTTGGTGTTTTTAGGTGCAAAGACGCTTAATGCGTGAATGCCTCCTAATTCCGCGCATGTGGAGAAGATTCTGCTGTGAAAACTGGTCACACAACATCAATTTTATGCACTCGCACAAATGCTCCCAAATATATTTTGAGGTCGCATAGATAAAAATTCTGGCGCACATGCGACCAAAATGGTCGCAATTTCGAGCCCTGCATAAACACAGCTACTATCTCAATAAAATCCATGTTAGCCATTTAGCAATGAAGCTAGAGTTACTAGGCAAACAGAAGCCCTGCCCATGATGCGGAATCCACGGTGAAGTGAATTTGATGCATGAATGAAGCGAATTTGTTGCGCAAATGAAGCGAGAAAACTCAAAATGTTCACGTAATTATTTACAAGCGAATAGCATGATTTATTTGTGCGTGCCACGTCAGTGTGAACACAGCATAACAGTTCACGTTCATTTAAAAGTAAGAACGATTAATCAACCCATATGAAATCGTCCCTTAAAAGTGACGTCGGGCCTTCAGTTTCGCACTCAAGTGCACTTTGAACTCAAGTATACCATGGGCCCAATTCGGAGCACTCACGCTTTTCAAACGCACCGGGAAATGGGGGTCAAAGTGCCTGGGCACGGATCGCATAGTCTAGGCAAGGCAAGGCAAGGCAAGTTTATTTATATAGCACATTTCATACACAGTGGCAATTCAAAGTGCTTTACATAAACAGGAATAAAAAAAGACAAGTGTAAGAAAAATAAATAAAATAAAAACAGATAATAAAAAACAGATAAAAACAGATAAAAATATGTTAAAACAGGTTGTAAAAGATTGAAAAAGAAGAAGAAAACATAATAGTGCGATCTGTCGGACGTAGCACAGTACTCATTCAGTAAAGGCACAGCTAAACAGATGTGTTTTCAGTCTGGATTTGAATGTGCCTAATGTTGTAGCACATCTGATCATTTCTGGAAGCTGATTCCAGCAGCGAGGGGCGTAGTAGCTGAATGCCGATTCACCCTGCTTTGACTGAACTCTTGGAATTTCTAGTTTACATGATCCTAAAGATCTGAGTGATCTGCTAGGCTTGTATTCAGTGAGCATATCTGTAATGTATTGAGGTCCTAGGCCATTTAGTGATTTATAGACAAGTAATACCTTAAAATCTGTTTTAATTGTAACTGAGAGCCAGTGTAAAGACCTGAGGACAGGTGTGATGTGCTCTGATTTCCTGGTTCTGGTCAGAATCCTGGCCGCAGCGTTCTGGATGAGCTGCAACTGTCTGACTGTCTTTTTGGGAAGGCCGGTGAGGAGGCCGTTACAGTAATCCACCCTGCTGCTGATAAAAGCGTGAACAAGTTTCTCTAAGTCTTCACTGGAAACAAAGCATCTGATTCTTGCAATGTTTTTGAGATGATAGTATGCTGATTTACTAATTGCTTTGACATGACTATTGAAACTCAGATCTGACTCCAGAGTCAGATAGTAGTCTAGTGTGAGTACACCGTTAAAGTGCAATTTAAAGGCCTAACTAGGTTAATTAGGCTAGTCAATGTATAGCGTTTGTTTCTTCTGTAGACATTCGAATATCTATATTGCGTAAGGGGGCTAATATTAATGAGCTTAAAATGGGTTTAAAAAACAAAATAATTATATAAAATAATTTTATTCAGCCTTTAAAAACTCATAAGTATTAATTGGTATTTGTAAAGTACAATATGCAAAATTTTTTATAAGCATTCTTTTTTCTGTAGTGTGCAGCCTAATGGTAAAAATATGGAGGAAAAACGGCTTTCAAAAGTCACACGATGGCGTAGACTGTAATGACTGAAAAATGTAGTATTATGATGCAACTATCATGAGTTTAGGGTTTGTAGGTTGAAGTTTCTTACTCTATAGCAGATTTTAGAGTCTGTTTCCCTCAAACGACGGCTGTCTCAGCTAGAAATCCCAGAGCGTTCTCCATCCCTGGACATCGTTTGTCGTGTCTTTGTTCTTCACTGTCTGTTTCTCCTGCAGGCGGAGGCTCACAGGAGACCCACCATCTCCTCTGATGATAGTGACTTTGAGGCTCGCTTCAACAGCTGGAACCTGGGGGTAAAGCTGGATGCTTTTTGCTTTTATTTCCCCTCCATTCATTTGAAATTCAGTTTGAGTTAATGTGTTTTTTATATCTGACTGTTTGTTGCTGTGAATATGGCCATTTCGGGTTATTGAAATCACAGATGATCATTTTAGCAATTATGACCATTTAAAGGTGCTTTATGCAAGTTTTTGACTCTTATATAAAAATAAGCATAAAAAGTAAATGTACCATAATATGTTTGCAGATATTTAAGAAACATGCCAAGTGAACATTCTTGTTTATCTGGAAAACAATGCTGAAGTCAGATATTCTGCTTTGAAAATGTCAGTGCCTGACTTTCTATCTTTGTTTTGGTCACTTTAACCCGCCCAATGCCAGTTTGGCCAATTATAGTACAGCAACCCGGGTTGTCTCTCTGGAAAACTGCATATTTGATTCATTTAGTCAGGAAGGCTCTCAAATTATGAGTCCACGACCGAAATGTGACCTCCAGTGGACAGTAGCAGCCTCTGAAATGAGACGCAGATTCAGAGTTCCACATGAGGTGGTTATAAATTAGCAAATAATATAAATATTACGCACGTAAACATGAGGTGAGCAGGTTACACCGTGTACTAACAACACGCTACATGACGAGATTTGAAGTGATAAAGAATTTGGCTGTTTGCACCAGATAAAACACGACAGAAATTTAAATACAGCCATTCAGAAACACAGAATAGTGCACTCACTGCGCTCCAACAAAATGGTAAGGTTTACAATCAAACTAATACATATTAAACCTCTTTTTTATTATTAAATGCACATGCTGAATCACTGATATGTGTTGGATTCCACTGAGTCACAGTTCTAAAGTTCAATTTCAAACAGTTTATTTTATTTTCAGTATTTGAGGTGAACTATCTGCTGCTGCTTTCAGTAGTATGGCGATAAATATGTCGTGTAAAATGGCATTCAAACTCACATTATTAGCATTTATCACTGAATAACAATTGATTACGGTTTATCCTGTTGTTCAGCTGCAAGAAATAAAAGCCGTTTCTAGAATATAAATTTCAGGTGTTAGTT